>JARHVA010006125.1:57500-295000 GCA_037957365.1 Torreya grandis | reverse complement strand
AAACACCTTGACCTTTGATTGCTTGTCAAACCACCTTTTCATTATGGTCTAGTGCCTGCTAAAGTTATAAAAATCCTCTACTCAAGCATCCTCCATCTAGACTATGTCAAATAGCCTTGAGTTTGTAAATTTTTGGTCTTCCTCCATATACTCTTGCACAAACTTGTAAGTTAGCAGCTTAAGTGTGATGGGGAATATGGGTTCTTAGCCATATACCAATAAGAAGGGAGATGCTTTTAGGGCTTACTTGACTCTTATTCTATCTACCCAAAGGACATATTTGAGGAGTTTATGCCATGTTCTAGGTTTGTTTATAGTAGACTTTTTAATTGTCTTCATCAAGTTCTTTTTCATTGATTTAGACACTCCATTACCTTGAGGGTAGTGGTTAGATGAGAACTTGAGGATAACACCATTATCATATGCCCGTTATATAATTTCTATAGATATAAATGCAAACCCATTATCACATACCAAGGAGAGTGGAGTCTCAAATTTGGTGCATATGTTTTCTTCTAAAAGTTTGATCACTTTTTCAATTCTGCACTATTTGGTAGCTACTATTTCAATCCATCTGGTGTAATAATTAGTAGCTATAAAAACGTATTTGTGACCTTCTAATGAGTTGGGATTGATGACTCCAATAAAATCTAGCCCCCATTGGGTGAAATGTTTGTCAATCATGACTAGTTGTAAAGGCATGGCTACCTTTGGCTCTTTTGTGTTGAAAATCTGGCATGAATGACATTCCCTCACATGCTTATGAGCATCTTTAAAGATGGTGGGTCAATATTAGCCAGCCTTAAGGATATTGTGGGATATGTTCCTCCCATATGGAAGCCCACTTCCCAAATTTTCATGAAATATGTTCATGATCTTAGATTCCTCCTCCTTGGATACACACCTTCAAAGTTATTTTGGTATAGGATCCCATTCTTGATCAGATAATGAGCTTATTTAAGCCTTATGACTCTTTTCTATTCCTTGGTTAGTCTTATAAGACAAGTTCCATTAACTAGTAAGTGAATTATGGGATCATACTAGTCATTAAGTTGAAAATTATACTAATCAACCTACATAATACTTAGTTTGGGGCTAGTATTAACAATCATTTGAAATAAACCTTGACACCTTACCAATTTTACAATATTCATCTCTATGTCATATTATTGAAGAACATACATCCACTTACCTCTTCACTCTCCAAGTTCACATTGGCTTAGCATTAACTTAGAGATCAGGTCTAGTAGAATGGCATGTAATTTATTCCTAAGAATGTAGTGCCTAAATTTATTGATGGCCTTAACTAATGCAAAATATTGTTTATCAATTAAAGGATAATATAACTCAATATTTTTCAAGTTAGTGCTCATGAAAGCAATTGGATGGTCACACCCATCTATCTTCTAAGTTAAAATAGTAGTAATGGTGTGCTTAGAGGTAAAAGAGTAAAGGATTTTTTTTTTTGAAAAGTCTAGACTTATCAAGACTAGGGCGTGACTGATTGCCTTTTTGATGTCCCTAAAGGTCTTATGTGATTCCTCATTCCATGAGATTTTATAATCCTTCTTTATCATATCATTTAATGGCTTGACAATTTTTGCAAAGCCAAAAATAAATTTTCTCATAAAGTTTATTTTGCTAAAAAATGATTTCAATTCTTTTCTACTATTGGGAGGTTCTATCTTTGATATACCTTCTATTCTTTCAGGATCTATAGAAATTCCACCTTTAGAATAACATGGCCTAAAAATTTTCACTTAGTGACACAGAAAATGCTTTTTTTAAGGTTGAGTGAAATTCCATACCTTTTACATCTTTCAAATACCTGCTATAAATGCATAAAGTGTTCTTCCATATTTTTAGAGAAAATAGTTAGATCATCCATGTAAATCATGATGTATTTACGAATAAAACCTTTGAAGACATGGTCCATGGATCTCTAGAATGTATCTCCTATATTGATCAACCAAAAAGGCATTCTCTTATAGGTAAATTTTCCTCACTTGGTTGTAAATGTTGTCTTCATTCTGTCTTCCTTGTTCACCAGCACCTAATTGTATCCTAAAAAACCATCAAGGAATGGCATCATGGTAGAACTAGAAATAATTTGTATTACTTGGTCAAGAGATGGAAGGATAATTGTCCTTTTTAGATGCCTTATTTAGATTCCTAAAATTAATACACAATCTAATTTTACCATTCTTTTTCCTAATTGATACCAAATTGGCAACCCAAGTAGAGTGTATAATGGGGAATACAATTCTATCATCCAACAATCTCTTGACTTCATTGAAAACCATGGGTTCTAAAATATGATTTATAGGCCTTTGATTTTTCTTGAAGGATTTGCAATTCTATTTTAGAGGTATGGTATGAGTGATGACCATTGGATCAAAAATCTTCAATTCATCATATGACCAAGATATTACATCTTTGTATTTTGTTAATAGTTCTTTGGCATTCTTTATTTTCAACATTATATAGGCTTTTCAAATGTTGACCAATTGAGGTTGATATTGAGGTTCAATATCAACTAAATTTTAATCCTTCCCATTCACTTTGGAAATATTAGAGGCCTCAGCTAGCTTATATTTATCAAACAACTTTTCTAAGGAAATCATGCCCTTGGGGATCTTGTTGTCATTTAGCTAAATGACTCTGCCATCAAGTTTGTCTTCAAGGATGGTTTCATCAGCCTCATCTATTACTTGAGCCTCAAACACTCCTAAATTAGTCGTGAAGTTTAGGATTTTTTGGTCATCATTAAAGACTTGAAAATAGTTTACATTTTTTGGGATAGAAGGACAAGGTATCAAATTAATGCTAAAGTTTGGTGAGTCCTAGTTAGGCATGAGATTGGATGCAGTAGAGGCTAGCTCATCAGCAACTTTATTTTCCTCCCTAGGGATGGAAATAATATTGAAATCATCAAAAGACTCAACTAAATCCTAGACTCTAAATTTGTACCTCTTAAGGTATGAAAATTGAATTGATTTTTGTTCCTTACCTGATTGAATACTAGTTCTAACTCACCATAAACTAGTAGTTTGTTGACTTTGTTTTTGATGGCAAATTGTATTCTTAGGATGGGAGCCTCATACTCTACAAAATTATTGGTACATGGAAATTGGAGTCTGTAAGAAGCATAATGTTTCTTACCAATAGAGTCAGTGAGAAAAATGCCTACCCAAAATCCAAATTTATACCTAGCCCCATCAAAATGCATCTTCCACAATCTAGGGACAATATGAGAAGGATTAGAGTCACTTACTTTGGTATTTTCAAGGGTGAATACACCTAAATAGTCAATTATGTTCACTTTCTCATTGATAGAATTATATTATGTAATCATATGTTTCATTATAGGTTATCTTTCAACTCTAATTTGGTTTAGAACTCCTTTCCAAGGTAGACACAAATGTGAATAGTCTATGGATATATATCCATTCAAATATTTTGTCCATTCTTTGCTTAAAATTAGTCTATAGGCATCAGGGATATCTACCACCTGGATATATATGAATTATTAGACTCTTGGCTCAGAAGCTAGTTGCATGTGAACATTCAACAATTCCCCTATTTATTTGACACTGGACTTATCTAATTGGGTAATAACCCTATCAAACTTAATGGGGTTCAAACAAAGTTTCTTACAAATACCTACAGGCATGATATTTGTAAAGGCACAAAAATCCAACAAATAGTTGTGCAAGTTCTTACCAAATGTTCTGACCATAAGTAGTAAGGGTGGATACTTTGTCTTAGTTTTGTACATAGAAAAATTTGCATTATTGGTCTTAGATGTCTTGCTAGGATTCTTAGATAAGGAATCCAAAAATATATCCCTCTACTTAGTTATATGTGTCAATTCATGCAAAGTAATGTTAGCCTTTATCTTCTTCATATCCTACACAATATTATAACTAGTCTTATTTGAAGAATTAGAAATATAGTACTATGTTTAGAATTACTTCCCTTTGGAGGTTCTAGATTGTTGTCTGATGTAGTATCTAGAGGAGTGCCAAATTTGTTTGGAAGAGTTGGAGTAATCAAAGGCTACCTCTACTCTCTATTCCTTAGAGGGTAGCTCTTCTTTAGAAACTGTTAGAAAGCATTAACTTCTTAAAGAACATCAAGTTCATTATATTCTTATAAGGGGAAATAAAAAGTCTCACCATGAAGGCTTGGTCATCAAATTTAGATCCTGATGTACCTAAACCATTATCTTTGTTAGGCATTGCTTCAAAAGTTTCCAACTCTTCTTGAAATGCTTTGAAAGCTTTGCAAAACTTAATTCAATAAATTTCTCCATGCTTAACAATACAATGAACTCTAAAATAATGTGTTAATACAACATAAATAAAATTAATGTCCATGTTATTCAAATTAGAAGATGATTCATTATTATTATTATTATTATTATTGTGGAAACTCTCATTTTGGAATCTATTATTGGGTTTGTTAAATCTTTGGAATGAGAAGTTCTTACCAAAATTTTCACCAGTGTGACTAACCTGATTTTGACAATAAAGAAAGTTAGAGCTAAGATTTTAGACCATCTTTAAAATAGAGTCACTTTCAATCTTGGGAGTTTTAGATTTTTTAACCTATTTATCCCTAGAGGTTGGTACTAATGCCATTTGATCATTTGGACTGAATCTAGTTGTAGGATGATTCAAGAAGCCTAAGTTTTGGTTGGGGGTAGCATGGCTCAAGGGTAACTAGTTCAATGTTGGGATCTGATTTAGGGTTAACCTATTATAATCATGTATGGGAAATATATTCAAGGTAGCCATGTGTGGATTAACATTTGGGATGAAATAAGCCATTTTTCATTGAGGCTATATTTGATCATTAATGATCACTAATTTAGAATAGGCATGGTCCAAGGTGGTTATGATTGAAAGAGATCTCTTCAGGAACATGGAAGTTATAGGATCTATGACATCTTTATATATTTTGAAATCCAAAACATCATCAGGTTTGTAAGGATCTATGGTCTGACTATGCATCTTTTGAAACATGACATTAAATGTTCTTATGGACTCACTAACATATCTAATGATGGTGTTAAATTATTGTTATAGGATACAAGGACTAATAAACTTACCAAATTGGTTGATAGAGACATTTTTAAAACCATCCCAACTAATGATGTAATTGTTAGGCAAATTAAGAAACCATTCATATGAAGCATCCCTAAATGTAAAATAAAATAGTCTATATGCTACATTTTCATGGGTGACAGTTAACAATCTTGATGTTTCTTTGAATTATTGATGTGCTCTTCTAGAGTTACAATACCATTTGGACTAAACATTGGCAAATATTTCTTAGTATTATGGGGGATATCATATACTACACTTGGTACATTGATGTAAGAATCACCTAATCATGCCTACCTTGATGATGACTGAATGAAAGGGTAACTTGGAGTGATGAAGTTTGCAAAGAATTTAAATTTCTATGCCTACCTTTGTCTTCCCTTACTTTCCTATGGATCCCTAGTTTAAGTAGGGGTTCCCTTATTTTTGAATGTGATCTCATTTTGATTCTAGGAAATTATAGCTTGAGGACTTTGAATTTTGTTTGAATTATTATGTGTCAATTTAATATTTACAAATAACCAAGGTTAAACTTGCACATTAAGTGAATTTTGCAAAGATTCACGTAAAGAATAATAAAGACTAAGATCTTGAACTAAACTAGTTTAAATATATGCGTAAATATGACCGGTTTTTACACTTTTAAGCTCAAATGAATTCAAATTTACAAATGATCTATGCATATTTAACCAAAATAGTTATTCTAACCTCAAACCATTTGAATTGGCAATGTTAAAGCTATCTTTACCACAATCATGTGTATACCTTCAAAGAACACTAATCTTTGTCTAAGGAAGCACATATATGGGTCCTAAATCATGAATATTACCAATATTTACACAAATATGTTAAAATAAAAATAAATTTTTAAATAATAGCATGATCTTCGATTAAAACACACTAAAACCAATAAAGATCCTATAAATTTACAAAGATGGGCCCTCATTCTAACACCAATGGAAGCTTTGCCTATTGATGCCTCTAAGTGTATCATAGGTTCTCTTAGTGTTTAAATAACACTTTTCATTTTATAATTCAAAGCATGATTTGTAGGTTCTGGTGATCTAGTCACTTGTGGTGAAATAACGGTAGAGCAAACAAACTATTCCACAATATTTATATTGATTGGTAGTTAGGAACCACCTTGGTCCTTAATAAATCCTTGCAAAGTATGAAGCATCTATGATATTATTAGTGAATTATGATCAAACTCTAAACTAAAGATGAATATTTACAATATGGTTTAAACTAGGGTGATGTGCTTAAAAAAGGAAGCAAAAGGAATGGTAGGGCAAAAAGAAAGTATGTGATTGTTGATCTTTATCTCAAACATTATGACAAGGCTTAAATTCTAACTAGACATGCATTTAATCAATGTATAATTTAAAATATCATATGCTCAAATCCCATTACACACCAAGCAAGTATTTAAGGATAATACAAAGAAATACAAGTAAGAATTAACTTTACTTTAAATATTTACTACTATAATAAAATAACATTTGCACATCTTTATGTAGAGAAAATAAAATGAAGCAAATTCAATGTCATTCAACTAATCTAGTGTTATCCCAAATTATCAACCTTGTATTGAAGATACATGTTAAAAATTCTTAAAAACCCTTCAAATCTAATATCTAGATCAAATAATTGAGAGAGAAGCTATGATAATAATTCACACAAATGATTGAGACAAACTTTGCAGTATTCCCTGCTTGTATTAAATTGCTCCAAAAGTTAAAAATTAGTTTAAGCTCTCAAAAATCCCCCCTTTTTACAATATATAATGCTCCTTTAATAAGCCTTAAGGAAGCATGTCAATTAGTTGCATCGATTGATAAGTGTACAAAGTAAGGACAACTATCCTTTTTACAAAGTTCCTTAAAATACACTAAACTTTTCAAAATAATTTAGCCTTTAGGAAATGTGCTAACCAAATTCATGTGCCTTTACAAATAATATTCTATTTTTAAATATTACAAAACTCATATGGATCAAAATAATTCTATTTGGTTGGTGGGCCCTGTGGTGATGCTATTGCTTGCTTTTGTTGAAGGATATTCAACCTGTAGTTTTGGTCATTGATAAACTAAAGATCAATTAATGGTTTCAAGAAAATATCTTACCCATGGTATTATAAGTCCTTATGGTCCTTCTCAACCTTATCCATAATTTGCTTGATGCCCCTAACATCTCCTATTTTCTTTTCAAAGGAGAGAAGTAGAACCATGACTTTGCTATTACCTTCAATTTTTTGATTCTCTCCTTGTTTCCTCAATTATTGCATGAATTAAAAGGTCATTTGTTTAAACTCTTCATCTCCTATGAGACCTAGTGGGCTAAGGGCTATGGGATTTTTGATCAGGATATCTAAGAAATGATACATTTTGCCTTCCAATTGCTTAAAGAATTTAACAAGGTTTTCCATATCCTTGGACCAACTATCCAGTGCATTAATTTTATCAACCAATATGGCCATGGCCATATTCATAAGTGCCTTGCCGATAGTTTTAAAACCTGAGACTGGATTCATAGATAGGGCCTTAATCAGTTCCCTTACTTGAAATCTTGTAACCTACCATTGGACAACTTGACTTATTACCTTAGATATTTGCATCCCTATTTCATTTTTTCTTGCTTTGGATATTTTTAAAGAGCTAAATAATCCCACCATGATGTCCTTGAATTTATTAAACTTGTCCTCATGAATGGACAACACATCATCCTCTTTTAAATTCTTGTTTTCCTAGAGTATACCTTTGATCATTATTTACAATTGATCACTTTGAGCTTGCGATACTTTGAGGATCTTTTCTTCAAGTATCTTATCCTATCTTGGCTTCTATCTAGCTACTAGAGTTAAACCAACAAATGGTTCAACCTTATAGAAGGTAAAATATTCACCCCCTACCATAGCCTTTTTCTCAATTAATCATTCCATGCTAGTAGATTCTAGATTAAACCTAGCTCCTACTAATGATTCATTCACTTTTGGAGTAGGTATCTCAACTTGTGCTTCACTTGAAGTTCTGGGAGCATCCATTTGAGTGTCACCTGACCCTTTAGGGTAGTCATATTTCTCTCCTCTTGTTTTTATAACTCTATAATCCAAGGTTTAGGTTTTCATGAACATGAATGTTTATTGACTTTGTTATTTACCACTGGTGGTGCATGGTTGGTATCTTTTGAAACTTCACATATAGAAACAACTTAGGAATAGTGGGTCCATGGATTGGGTTTTCATCACTAAAGATATTGACCTCAATCAATAGGTGAGTTAAGGTCACTCTAGGTTTCTTTGGTCCTATAGGAAATAGTGCCAATTCAACTTTTATTTTCAATGGGGATCAATGGGAACTAGGTCTAGTGATATCTCCTTCATTTATCTTTTTCTATCTCTGATTTCTCCTCAATCTAGGGATAAGGTTCTTCTACTTATTCCCCCTCTTCATCCAACTCATAGGCACTAGCTAATGTTTGTAATGTATCTTCTACTATCTCACATGGATCTAACGCAATTACATCTATATATTTGATGAGAGATTCTAGCCTTTTTGGCTGGGTTGAAGATGATGCTCCTTTACTAGGTCTACTTTCCTTGGGCCTCTATTCAATTTGCACTTCAAGATTTTGTGTAACTTGTGTCTTGGAATATTATGTTTCTATATGTGGTTGAGCTAGAATAGGTCTAGAAGATTTACCTTCCAATAGGTGGTCTTATCTTAGATTAAGTTACCAAATGTCATCACTTCCCTTTAGATCTCTCATCAACCTTGCTTTCGAGTTGATGTTGAATTTATTTAACCTTGTCATCACCTCATAGAAGGATGAATATTTTGTATACATACAATCATAGGGACTTGGGTGATGCTCATAAGGCACATTTATTTATTTTTTACTTCAAGTGCTTTGTGACCTTGTCATTTGGGTTCCATTTCCTTAAGTCATCATGTTAAAATTTGAAAGAGGCTCTATTTCTAGCAACATCTTTAATGTTGTTTCAATGTTGGAAGATGGTATTGCCAATAACAAATGGTAGAATATGTATCAATACTTTATTCTTATCTCTATAAACACCATATATACCATAGTATATTTGAAATTCAACTTCATATTCAACTAATTTATTCAGAACATGGACTAGTAATCTTAATGGAGTGCATTGTGTTCCCTCAATCTAGATGACTGTGTAGTCTAAGTAAAACCATATGTCTCCAATGGCTTCAATATATTTATTTTATAATGGTTTTATCCTTGGCATAGAGTTTCCTATTAAGGCTTCATTCAAATGAGGATAGATGAAATCACATATAAAATGAATATGTTCTCTATATTTGAAGATATGTAACATGGAGTAAAACTAGGACACTAGTTGTGTCCTCTCAAAAGATCATCCCTTAAAGTTAGGGATCTCAATTGTGGAAAGTAGGGAATATAGGAGGTAAGAAACCATATATAATTCTCTCATGGTCCCTTTCTTGACTACATAGATCTGTCTACATAAACACGTGTTGATAAGCTCACCAATAGGAGTTAGTTCCTTTTCAATCATGTAATAGACCAGGGGTACCCATATGCTATTAACATAAGTGGTTATGGGGATTATAGAGATTGTATTCATCAAGGTCATTATTACTCTGATTTTAGGTCATAATTGGTTGATGGGAATGTTCCCACTAGGGTTAGAAAATGCATGGCTTCCAGAATACAACCATGGTATGAAGATGGCTTTGAGGTATTTTTTCTTATACCATTTAACAAGTGTGGGAACATCTACTAGGGTCTTAATAATATTTTATTATCTCTCAAATGTAATTAGGGATACATATGCAATGCATTTATGAGTACACTCATTAATTAACATGCCCTTTTCAATTTTACATTCTTTGAAATTAAGAAGAAGAATATCAATACAATGAAGTACCTTTGGTTTAACAACTACATGATGAAGGCTTGACATTTGTGATACATCTAGGTCATAATACCTCCTCCTAAAGTATGCAATATTCTCATCTTCTTTAGTTATGGTTTGTAGTTCCTCAATCATCCAAAAGATATTGGACCAATTATTTTCTCTTGTGTTCAAGGACATAATGTCAATTACTTTGTCTTTAAAGACCCTTCCTTCTGATTCCATGGTCAAATATAACTCAATGTCTTCTCTATGTTACCTTTGGCCTTCCATGATTATGAATTTTTTAACTTGCTTAAGTAGTTTATAAATTGTCTTTGGATTAGTTTGCACTCATTCAGAAAATAATTGTGCTTTTTCTAGTGTAACTATAGTTGATTTGGGGTCAAATTAGGGATTTTGATAGAGACTAGGGATTTTATGTAGCTTTAATGGTGATATTTTACTTGGAATTATGAGAATTCATTACTTGGATTTGATTTATACCTTTGCATTTATACATTCACTTTTATAAGCCCACAAAATCTCTAGTTTTTTCACTTTATGCCCAAGTGGCACCTATATAGCATTCTGATAGTAGTTTTCATGGCAATTTTCATAATGTCTTTGAAGAAATATCCATTACCTTTTAAAATATTCCTTTCATGTCATACCATTTGATCTTCATGCATGGATCAATGTGAGTTGTTGATCTCAATCTTTTGGCTTGCACATTATTGGTCCCTATCTGCATCAGGGTTCATGGTTATGCCACCTGGTAGTTTCATAAGCCCTGAAAGATCTACACATCACCAATCTATGCATTAGTAATATTTCACCAAGTGGAGATCTCGTGATTATTTGGATCCTTTTTGAAAAGTCCATCTAGATTTCACACCCTCTAGTCTTTCTTACGTGGATCAACTCGAGCCATAGATCATACAAATGTGCATGAACTTTAATCAGTGTCAAGATATAAGAAGGAACTTAGGGTAAATACTTTAGGATATAGTTATATTTGTGTTAATAAAAATGAAACTAGCTTTAGATCAGAGTATTTAGGCTAAGTTTAAAGCACATTAAAAGGGGGCCTTGAATAACAAAGGATCTAATGTAAGGTTTTAACCTAGGGTTTTATCATGTTAATAAACATGATAAAAATTTAGATTAAATTTTTTAAGCTAAGTTTTATGGTAATGAGACCTTTAGTTAAACTAAGCTCATTACATTCAAAATACCATGGGGCATATATATACTAAGGCTCAGGTCAATGTTTAAAAACATGACTAGATTCTAGCATGATATTCAAGCTTAGCCTATGCAAATATAAACTTATTTAAAATGATCTTAAGTCTATCCATGGATTTAAATAAACTATATTAATCTATGAAAGACCAATTTTTATATTGAGATGCAAGTCTTAAGCATATTTATCTTCTGAGTGAGATTAGATCTTGAGCTAAATTTTAAAGTTCTCATAGACATCAATGACAGCCTTGTGGGTGTCAATGATGTTCGTATGAACATAAAAATTAATCTATAACAACTTTTCATATGGGGATAGAATTTGATGACCTCACAAACATTAATAATGGCCTCATGGTTGTCATATGACACACATAAGAGTGTCAAACTTAAGTCCTGACCATAGTTGGTCCCATAGAAGATTGGGTTAAATACACTCCATTGGATATTTCTTGTGAATAAGTACAAACCATAGTTAATGATCTGAATGGATGCATGTAATTGGTTCCTATAGTCATAAAGTAGATCGAGTTAGCTCAGGGTTGTATAAAAATTAGACTAAGTCATAAGTTTAAGTATTTGAAACATAATAAAATATTAACCCTTTGAATAATTAAAAATATAACACAAGATCTTATCCCAAGGTCCTTTTGATATTAAGTTTTAATGTGGGAGGGCTTTGAAGCTTTGACTCTATTTCCCCTAGGAAGATTTTGAAGAAAATTTATTTCTATATGGGCTCTCATGATCCATCATTTATGATCCAAATGGTCAAGTGAGGTTGGCTCGATGGATTAAAGTCATTTACATTAGGTCACTTTCACTCCATTTGATTAATGTATCTCAATGAAGCATGAATTATTAATCCTATAAAGAAGTAGAATATTTAAGTTAGAGCTCGAGACAATGTAAAAAATTAGGCTAAGGTCTAAGGCTAAGGTTTCATTTATGTTAACAAACATGAATAGGGCCTTAGGGATAAGACATTAGGATAGGTATTAAGAAAGACCATGAAACATAAAGCAAGGCTGAGCTAGGAAAGTAAAGGACCCTACAAACATGAAAGTTAGACCTTGTGTTAAAACAAAAGGGAACAAGGAAGAAGAAATATAAAGGGTACAAACATGATTTTTAGGCTAGGGATTGGTTAGTGTTAAAAACATGATTGAATTTTAGCATAAAAATTAAACTTAGTTCATTGTATCTTTTAAAGTGCTCCTACCAATTTTGATCTCATGAAATTTGAATTTAAACTAAATGATTTAAGCAAGCATTGTTGAAGGAGGGTTTTAAGATGTTCAAAACATGGATTTAATCTTGAGTTCCTATAGACAAAAGGTAAGTAAAACCCTAAATGAGTGCTAATCTATAAAACTCAAGTGTATTCCACTTGATGAAGGTCCCATGAAACCTATAACTAAAACATGAAGATCCACTATTAGAAACTTAGGTGAAGTTAAATCAAGATCATGAACAAATAGGCCACCTTTATTAGGTGTGAATGATCTTCGAGTGCTAATAATCTACAAAACATGTCAATTTTTTAGTGTTAAGGTTTAGAGTTGCACAAGGGTCCCTATTTTTTTTAAATGGGGTTATGTTGACCTCAACACACAATTTGATGACATGCTAATTTGTTTGGGCTAAGCTAGTGGCTTCACTAATAAAATTGGTAAATCATTATCTGTATTATTAAATCAACCACCAAAATCCAAAATTGAGACAAGGACTAAACATCAATTATAGTTTTGTGTTTATGTCAATCTCACCAAATCTCAAAGGATCTAGCATCAAGCCTATAACTCATTTCTTTCCAATACTTTCAATGTCCACAGTGGATCACCATTATTCAATGTTTGGGTTTATTTCAAACCATCACTAGTTATAACTTGACCATGGTTACTCATTAATATATGCCATCTTGGCATCATACACCATGTCATTTACCAACTCCATGATCACAACGTCCTCAAAGGATTTATCATATTATATATGCCACATAACTTAGGTGGAATTAATATTAGCATTAGGTTATACAATGTGTACATGAAACTTAGGCTATATATTTAGGTCCTTATCAAATCATCAAATTTTTATGACCTAAGTCATGTTATTAGATCTTAATATTTTATGATCAAAATACTTTAGAATATATACCATAAGTGTCATTATTAGACCAAGAACTTTATGGAAATAATGTGATTAACCATGCCAAGCAATACATGCTATGAATTTGAATACAAGTAATGATAACAACGAAATTTCACAATTGGGATTACATAGGAAACCACTAAATGTGCATACTTGATTTCTTAATTAATTATTCATGAAATAAAAGGCTATATACTAGAAATGTAAAATGAGTTGTTTTTCTAGAATTGAATTATTTGTAAGTAAATGTAGATACTAAAAATATGCACACCATGATTCCAAATTTCAAAATTCCCCTAGACCACCTTAGGACCCCCTTGGGACCAATCTACCCTTTAACCCCTAATCGAGCCTAACCTATGGTCAGTTTGCCCAAATGACTTAACCTAGATTTTACCCACTTTTCTACCTTCACCCTTAACTATCAATGGTTAGGTTGACCACCAATGGTCACCTTGACCATCAATGATCAGGGTACACCTCCTTAACCACTAACATGCTAGCCACCCACCTTGATTTTCTAAATATATCTTGTCTAATCTGCATGTGAGCCATTGCATGCACAAGTTATAAATAGAAGGCCTAGTTAACATCTTGTTACAACTTTCTTTCCTTACCTATAAGAAGAGAGGATTAGGGAGGTGAAATTCATATACAATTTTTATCAAGAGCTTGTGCATCTAGAGTTCATTTTTTTTTAGGTCAATCATCATCAATAATCTAATGATCTAGATGTCAGGTTAGAGAGCCAACTTGCCACTACCACTCTGCCAAAGTTCCAAGTATTGTTACTCTACCAAAATCATGTCAAATTCCACCAATGAGTCAACCACCTCAAACATCCACTCGATTAGTCTTTTACAAGATAAATATTTGCTTCTCAATATTAAACTACTTTATTTTCCTTTTATACTCAGCCTAACACCAACCCATCCCCTAGAATCCATCTTTGTGATCCCATCAATCTAACCATTTACCAACCCAAACCTACACATAGTAACCATCAATGATTGTCCCAACCATTGACAATCTACCAAACCACCAATGGTCAGCCTGACAATCAATAGTTACCTTAACTATTGATGGTCACATCAACTACCGATAGTCATTATGGAAAGAAATAATATCAATTTATTTACACCTACCTATCCTCAATTGAATCTAGGTTTTTGTGTCCTTACCTATTCATAAACTCTTGCCTAATTTTTTGAGGTAGACCCAAGCCCTTTAACACTAATATTGATTTTTTTATTTCTATATTAGTCATTTCTAGAAAGCATTTATTGTGTTCAATTTCAATAGCTTTTGATTATTGATGCAAGCACTTTGTATTCTATTTTATAAACTTGATTATTTAAAAAATATGGATTGAAAACCCACAAGGAATCTCTTGCTTCTGAGATCTAGTTAGCACTAATAAATCCACTCAACTATCTATCTAAACAACCAATTTACTTTAGTATTGTCTTATTTTTAGGTCATCCTCCCAAGCCAAAGATGAGTTCTTCATAATCTTCTAATTCAAGGTGTGAAAAATCAAATAGGTTTTTCAACCATACCCATATTTAGTTTCTTTTTCTTCCTTTTTGAAATATAAGATGAAATTCACTGAAACATTCTGGCATGCTCAATGGGGCCTTGAGTCTTTACTTTAGGTTTCTTTTATTTACATCTATATGATCTTCTCTCTATCTATGATCATTAATGAAATTGAAGTCTCTTTTGGGTTTAAAATCAAGTGCATACCTTAATTGATTGTAATTTTAGCTCACATAGTTTAAATTAAGGCATATTAATTTTATCGTAGCATCACTTTTATTACACACACTAAACCAAACCATTTTCATCAATTAAACATCAAACAAACTTGAGACAAGGGCTAACTAGGATTTCATCACCTAGTAGTAGCCTTACCCTTTCCCGATGATCCTATTTGGAGGTCATCACCAAGGGGAGAACTAACTCAGCTCTCTAGTTAAGTATAAACTCTAGAGATCAATATATATTGGCTATACACCTGACACCCTTATCACTGTAGTGTGTGAAGTGAGGGCGTAGGCCCCAATACTAATCCATGTATTGATTCCAAATATAGATCCTTTGGGGCACCCAAACAACCTAAAACCAACCATAGATTAATGTTATAGTATCTGATCTACAAGCCAACTTCTATCACACATTTTCATAACTTAAGGCATAATCCAAAATCAAGATTAAAATTAACCATAGGATTTTAACGTACTCTATTGTGTGTTGGATTTCCTTGATCATTTTATTGATTTCTCTCTATTTGAGTTTTAAGATTATTTGTGTTTTATTCTCATCCTACTTTCATGGTTCTTACTCATCAACAATGAAGAGACTTAACAAGTTAGGACCCATCTATAGATTATCCAATCTCTTCTACCTCTTCATCCATGGAGTATATCTTAGATGTTGAGAGTTTTACTCATCATTCTAATGAATCTAATGTCCCTTGTATAGTCTCCTAAGGTGACCTATACTTTGTTTCCTTTTTGGATAATAACTTGGTAGCTTTACAACATTATATTAGCATAATAGCTCACCATACACCCTTTTTGGCACCACTTACTGATCCACCTTATGGCATTCCATTTGTATTTTTAGGCATCTCTTATATTGCTACTATCACCACCCAATCGTTAGTTACTAAAGCATCTACCTTATTTGGTAACCTATCTGACATAACCATGTAGAATTAACCAGCCCAACCTTTTAACACTTAAACACTTCCTAGTCTAACTAATAATTCTTCTAACATGGCTACCACCCAAACTTTACCTACCCATACCCTAATTACCATTAGAGTACCCACTACCACCATCACTACCATTCCTTTGGCCACCCCCACTCCACATCAAAATGTAGTAACACCAACACCCTCTACCTTACCATCTATCACTACCAGGGTTACCACTTATCCCGTACCTCTAACTCAACCACCCATGCCCAATTATAAATACATACCCTCTACCCAACCACAAGTGACCACATATTCATATGCGACTTCAACCCAACCACCTATGACCACTTACCCATATGTGGAAACTTATCAACCTCTAAAAAATTATCAATATGTCACTGAACCCCAACCACAGTATGCACCTTACAACCCTTTAGGTGTACCACTGCAAATAGACCTAATGAAGATACTCACAGACAAGATGAAAAATTTGGAGTGATCCATCTTTGGAGCTCACAATCTTTTATCCTATGACTAGATCTATAATGAGTCCATCCACCCATCTGTGCCTATTAAGCCATACCCTCCTCAATGGGAACTTCTCAAGTTATTTAAGTTTTAGAGTAAGGACAATCCCCAATAACACCTTTGGGCATTCATGTATTCATGTTATTTGATTGCCTATAATGATGCCCTCCTTCTCCACACTTTTAATATGTCTTTTTTAGGACTGGCATTGGACTGGTATAGTGCCTTAACCAAGCATTCCATCTTCTCCTTCACCTAACTAGCTCAAACTTTCTTGGATCACTTTTTGATAAATATATCCAAGAAGGTTTCCATCACTAACCTATACTCTATATGATAGTTTGATGATGAATCTATTACTAATTTTGTAGCTCATTGGCAGATCCCAATAAATCAAATCTTCTTTTCCTTACCCCAACTCAAACTCATAGAGATTTTTTCTTAGGCATGTGCTAAGCATATTCCTCTACACTACATGTCTAGATATTTTGAACTTTTGATGAAGCTTTCACCATGGCATGTAAATTGAAGAACATATCCATTGATGAAGGAAAGCTAAAACTGAAAAATAAAAACTCTACCTACAAAACCAATGAGGCTTCCTCCTCCAAACTAAACAAATAAACCAATACCAGGACCAAAAGAAAGGGCACTGCAAATGCAGTTCTCCTTAAATCCACTTCCCCATCATCTACCAACTAACTAAATTCCTTTGGTTCCTCAAATAAAAACATGATAAACCAAAACTAAAACACCCTAAAGCAATTTACTCCACTCAAATAATCTTATACTTTGATCCTAGAGAAGTTATTAACAGCTAATATCATATAGCTTCCTCCTATCAAAGCACCTCAACAATTTTATTCTTCTTATCCTATGCCTATTTGGTAATATGAGACTAATTTATCCACCTTCCACTGAGTAATAGGACATGATGTTAGTAGGTAAAACACCTTTAAGAGCATCATCTAATCTCTCATTAACAAGGGTGAGCTTGTGTTAGATAACCCCAATGCACCTCAAAATAAGGCCCTTGACATATTTAGGTAGCCTTTCCCTAATCATGTGCCTACCAAAAATGAGAGAAACATAATTGAGTTCTCTCATGATGCCCATACTATTAACATGGTTCTTGGCACACTCATTGCTGAAGAACCTATTGACCAACCTATCTATTCCTCATCCTCTCTACTTATTGAGGTAGCAGAGTTACCTTGTCCTATTTTGGAGACCCAAACTAAGGAGGCACCTCTTTCTCCTCCACTTATTGGGGTAATATATCCATCAACCCCTCCCTTGACTGATATTTCAAAAGAAGTAACCATTTTACCTTCCCCCTTAACCATCAAGCAACTTACTATGACTTCAAAAATCATCCCTAAAGAGGAATCTCCCATGTCTTCACCTCCCACAAAGGAGTTACCCACTCAAACCTTACATCCTTTGATTGAGGAAAAGGATTAGGTTACCACCCCTATATCTCAACCTATGGGCTTATCTTTTAGGTCTACTATCTAGGGAATAAAACTATCTTACAAACCATTATCTAGGTTAGTGCAGAAATTAGAATTTATCTCCAACCCTGACATAGATTGAGTCACCTTTTGGTAGCAATTATATCTACTTTGTATCACCAATAAAGGATTTATACCCACACCTTTAGCAAAATAACCCACCACTTCCATTATCCAAACCCCTATCTTACCAATCAAACCAATAGCAACTTATACCAACCCAACAATTCTTAAGCCATCCAAAACACCTAAACCCCAAGTAACCAAATCACCTTCTCCAACCAACTAGCCAATCAAACTAAGAACCTTGCTATCCTTCCTAAATAGAGTCTTAATCACCCATCTATGAAGGTGGAGATTACCTCATCAAACCCAAAAACTAAGTACCAATCCAAATTAACCAAGGGAGTAGAGATACCAAAAGTCTAGAGAGCCAAACTCTTACCTCCCTCCACTTTGCCCTCTATCTTGAGGCCTCATCCCTCTACTCTAATTAGAAATTTGGCTGTCCCAACCAAGACCCAACTACCATTATTGGTTACACTAGCACACTTGCTTTTAAACACACCTATTTTCATCAAACTATCAGTAACCAAGCTACCTACCCTAAAACCTCCTACCTCTACTTTCTCAACCACCACCTTGCTAAAATAAAAACCACCAACCAAACACACTACCTTAACCAGACCTTTTATCACCAAACCCACTAACAAAAGGACCTCCACCTTACCAACCAAAACCCCTAAAACCTCTCCACCTTTTGCCAAATCTTACTCCACCATTTTCTAATAGTTACTGCAAGCTTCTTGCATGTCTCTACCTCCTATCAAGCTATTTGACCCTCTAAATTCAAAACCTACCTAGTAAATAACCTCCACTTGTGTTCCTATCATATGAGACTAGGGCATGAAATAAAGAACTACAAATCTCTCCAAACCATTATACACTAGATCTTTGATGAGGATGATCTATTAATAGATGAACCTCCCATGAGCCCTATATCAATCCAACCAACAACAACACCCTCTACCCAATGCCTACTTACTCCTCCACTATCACCTCAGAGTGATGAAGATCCTGACCAATCTCCTAACCCAATTCCTCCCTCTATCCATAAAATCTATGTGGTCACAAGAGCACAATAGAGGGATAAGGGGAAGGCTAAAGCATCCATCCTATGGACATACCCATCTTCTACCTCCCAACCAAACCCTACCCAAACACCATCACCCTTACCCAAACCCAAGGTATCTATCTTAGGTACCTCATAATACAATCCCTCTAAGTCCATTAGGAGAGTGGTGCTTAAACAAATCCACCAGACCCCAATAAAAATGAGCTTATATGAGTTGATTACCACTTCACCTCATCATCACCAACCAATGATAGAGGCATTGCAATCAGTAAAGGTCCAACCTAAAGACCCTTAACCTCTAACAACATTTATCAATGCTCTCCAAATTTCTAACCTTATCACCTTGAAGGAACTAAAAATACCTTTTATCCATCTGGACAACCTAGATCCCCCTCTCTTTATTACTTCTTACATCAACCAAACCCACATTAAATGGGTCATGATTGATGGGGGGATAGTATTAACATTATCTCCTCCCATTTCGATAACCAACTTAACCTTCCAAACAATTTCATGTCCAAAACCTTGGCCATCCTTTGATCCTTTAATGACACCATGACCACTACCCTAAGAATGATTATCTTTCATATCTATATAGGGCCTTGTACACTCCCCAAACTCTTTTATGTAGTAGAAGGTGAATTCCAATACAATGTTTTATTGGGATAACCTTAGATTCGATCTATGGGTTGCATCCCTTCTACCTACATCATTTCATTAAATTTTAGTGTAAAGGCTAGGTCATCACCATCCAATCTGACCCAAGTCCCTTCTCAACATGCAACATGACCTATCAACCCAATGATGTCCTCTTACATACATCTAGCATACCCTCCTTAACCAAAGATAAGACCTCCACCATGAAAGAGGAATTCAATCCTACTTCTACCAATAAGGCATAGACTAGCTCATCCATACCCTCTAATTTAATCCCCACCTTAGACCCTTCGGAATCAACATTCCACTATTTTTAGCTGGGGGAATATCATTTTTTATCCCTTGATGCCTTCCCTACTCCTCATGAGTATGGGAAACTTATTAACCACCCAGGACATGACCCCAATGTCAAAACCATTATTATTTTTAGACCTCCCCATTATCAAACCCATTTCATTTATGGGGGACTTGATAAACCCATTAGCACTTCCACCACCTCTCTTTCACCTCATCCATTTACCATGATTTCTCCTACCTAGATAAACCAAGATTTGCCAAGACATAACTCCATAGATGTGCTTAGAAGGGATTTGGTCTTGGATGATATGAGTATGGCCCACATGATTTGGTATCCATTAAGTTTAGAAAGCCTCATTAAAAGCATATCCCTTATTTTATTATACCTACCAAGAAGAAAACTAAACCACCTACCACCACCATTGTTGAGGAAGACACCCTTTCCTCAACAACCTCTCCCCCACTTGTGTGTGAGGATGATGACATCATCCCACCTAAATTTTTTTCATCAACATGATCAGAATCATACCCCTGACTTATCAAAAGGAAGTGGTAACCATCACCATCCCTTTGACCCATCTGGAGATGATAGGAGATGACTCTCCTACCATTAGCAAAGTTAAATTCCAAGATGATGATTATATTCTTACCCACCTTGTTTCCCTAGATTATTCCATCCACAAATCCCTTCCTCTCAAGATTTAAACCATGTTGAATGAATCCACCATGGATATCAGCTTGGGCACTCCAAAAAACCCTTGTATTTTCAAAATCAACCAATTATTGAATACTAAAGAACTTCAAGATTTCCCCTCTTTCTTCCAAGACCATATCATAGCATTCACTTGGTCTTATAGTAACATGCCTAGAATTTAACCCACCATTTGTACCCATAACATATTCATCCACCATGATTCCAAGCTCATCAAGTAGAAACTTAGATGCATGCATCCTTACATAGCCCTTCTTGTCAAAGAAGTTATTTAGCCTCTTCTATTTATCAACTTCATTCAACCCATTGACTATCCCCAATGGGTCTCAAATGTCATGCCTATCACAAAAGCCATAGTGGGACTATGCATTTATGTGGACTTTCATGACCTCAACCTCACTTTCCCTAAATATGACTTTCCTTTATCGATCATCGACTAGCTAGTTGATCTTATAGTCAACCATGAGATGTTATCTCTCATAGATATATTCTCAAGTCACAATCAAAACCTAATTACCCTTGAATATTAGCACACAACTACCTTTACCACCTAATGAGGGACCTTTTTCTATGGAGTCATGCCTATTAGGTTAAATAATGCTTGTGTAACTTACCAACATGACATGAAATACATCTTCCATGACCTTATCCACAATATTATAGAGGACTATGTGGATGACCTCTCAGAAATTCCAAACTCTAAAAGGATCATTTAGCCTTTCTCAAGATCATCTTTTAGTGGCTTATCCATTACCATGTCTGTCTTAACCCTAAGAAGTATATTTTTGGGGTCCTATCATAGAAGCTTCTAGGTTTTATTATCTCCCTTCATGGAATTGAAGTCAATCTCACCAAGATAAAATCCATCTTTGACATGCTTCCCCCAATAAACCTTAATTAACTCCATACTTTATAGAGAAAACTCCAATCTATTCATCATTTTATCTCCCAAATTTTGGATTGATGCCAACCCTTCCACCACTTTTTAAATAAAGATGTCTCTTTTAAGTCTAATAGTGATTCTCTAAAGCCCTTTGATTCACTCAAAAATTACCTTTTGTCTCCACTTGTCCTTAAACCTCCCAAGGATGACCAACCTTTCTAGCTTTACATCTCTACCACTGACCACTCCCTAGGAGCAATGCTTGCTCATCAGTATGAACAACACAAATAGAAAACTATCTACTACATCAGCTACATGTTTATAGAGTATGAGACTTGGTATACCCATATCGATAAGCTTTACTTAGCTTTAGTCTTCATGGCCACCAAACTTCTCCACTACCTACTTAACCATAAAACCTATTTCATAACCAATACTAACCCACTCAAGTACATGCACTCCAATCCATACCAAAAACAATGTATGGCTAGTGGCTTATGCTCTTAGTAGATTTTGACATTGATCCAAAACTCAGAAGCTTTGGTTGAAAGATAATTTAAGAAACAAGAACAACACAATTATAATAATTCTATCTCTTAGAAGAGATGTTTTATTGATCAAATTTGCAAACCCAAACATATGCCTATCTCTGAGAAGAGATGTCTGATTTCCATTTTGGGTTACATATTAATTTATAAAAAAAATTAAGGTAGGAGGAGGATGTGGAAGGTCACCAATCTCAAGGGAGCTTAAGTGGTTTGACTTCCATGATTTACAATAATACATAATTTGAGGAATTACTATTTTTAGAAACTTACTATTTTTAGACTACACTACTAAAATTGAAATTTGGGGAGCTTCTATTTAGTTTTTGGGGGAAAACCCCACTAATCATAGCTTGTACTATCTCACAATATTCCCCTCATTCTTATTTTTCCAACAGTTGAAATGGGGAGTCAAATGGAGCTATGGTGCAAATGTTATGGCTCCTAGAAGTTCTACCACCAATTGGGGTAAAACCGTCACCTGAATTATCACCTAAAATATTACTCAGATCAGACCTTGAGTTACTTTATAAAAATTAAATTAATGTCAAGTAATTACTAACTAATTAGTGGAGAAACCATTAGCAGACAACTAACCTCCTCCTCTTGAGTTCCTTAATGAGTCCATTGTGGCCCTCTCTTAGGCATACTTCACCTATCAACTCACCATGTTCTTTGATGGATCAAAGTGAAAACATGGTGGGGGATATGGTATCATCTTTATTCCCTTAGATGATGAACCTCTTCCTTTTTCCTTCAAAATTTATTTTTAATATACCAATAATATGGTTGAGTATGAAGCCCTAGTCATAGGCCTTCAAACTACTTTAGCCCTAGGATTCAAAACAATCAACATCTTCGATAACTCCTAGCTTGTGGTTAATCAAATCAATGGTTCTTACCAGTATAAGAATGATGTTTTGCAATAGTACAAATAACTATTTGACAAACTCTTAGCATCATTTGAACACTACCACATCCAATCAACCATGTAATCCACCAATAAGTTCATCGATACCATATATTCTCTTGCCTCTCATATTCCATCTACACCCAATAAATCTAAACTATCTATCATTATCCACAAACTTACCCAACCTTCCTATGTCAAACTAGATTCTCCCACCATTTTCAATGTGGAAGAGACCTAGCCTAACCTTTGGTATCAGTAAACCTTCAACTACCTCAACCTTTCCATTATTCTTTACAACCTCTCTAGGAATGCTTGAAGAGTGTTTATCCAAAGTACCTCATGTTATACCATTATGGGGGGATTCTTTATAAATATAACTTTAATGGCATCCTCTTTTGTTTCCTACGTAGTCACAAAGCCTCTCATGATATCAAGGAAATACACAATGGTATTTATGGTGGACACTTTAGTGGCCTCACTATGGCCAAATGCATCCTCCACCTCAGCTATTACTAGCCTACCCTTAACCAATACTGCTATGATTATGTGAAAAAGTGTGTTAAATGCAAACAAAATGCCAATTTACATCATATATCTATCCATAGTATTCACATTTCCACCAATTTTTATCCCTTATCATAATGGGGTCTAGACCTTATTGGTGAACCCCCATTCTTCATAGCAACACCATTAAATCATCACTTCAACCATATATTTCACCAAATGGGTAGAGACTATTCCTCTAATCTCGATCAAGGTCGAGAAGATTGTTGATTTTATCAACCATCATATCATTTATCATTTTAATGTTCCTCACAATATTATCATTAACAATGGTAAATCTTTTAATAAAAAGCAAGTCCAAGGTCTTTGTGACACAATTAGCATTAAGTTAAGTTTATCCTCACCCTATCTCCCTCAAGTGAATGGATAGGTTGAGTCCTCTAATAGAACTCTTAACAACATGCTAACTAAAATGGTTAATGCATCTATTTAGGATTAGCATTTGCACATACCCCTTGCCTTATAGGCATATCTTACTAGCATTAGGACCCCTATGGGTTCTACACCTTTTTTCTCTTATGTTTGGAGTGGAGGCCATCTTGCCTCTCAAAGTCCAAATACCTTCTCTTCACATATATTTACAAGATATCATTACTGAGGGTGATTTTTGTCAACACCATTTAGCTCAACTTAAGCTAATTGATGAATGTCATTTGGTAGCCCTTACCCATATTCATGTCTATCAAGAGTGCATCAAGCATGCCTATAACAAATACCTTAGGATGCAAGAATTCAACATCAGATACCTCATCCTAAAGGAAAATAAACATGTCACCAATATGGAGAAAAAAAGTGGAGAAAGTTTGCTTTCAATTGGATTAGACCTTATATCATAACCCAAAAATATGGGTCCGGAGCTTATCAATTGTCTTCTCTCAAAGGCCACCCAGACCCTGAGCCCCTTAATGCTTGGCATCTATGTTTATTCTTTTGTTAAGAAGGATCAAGTTCACCTTTTGTTTTACCTTAATCTCATCCTTTAATTTTAACCACATTCATCTCCCTATTTTAGGGGAAAATAATTAAAATTGAATCTTGTGATTATCCATCACAGTTATATCCTAATATTGAATAATGGGTACCATAGCCCCACCCATGGCATGATTCTTATGGTACTTTATGCCCCTCTCCCGAGATGGATTCCCATGATCATTATCACCTAAACCTCTTTACACCTAATCAACCTCTTGTGTTTCTAGTTTTGCCTTCATAAAGGTGAACCCTTAAGCCTATATAAGCAAGTCTATATCAAGCAAAAATCAAACAAGAAAAAAATAGAATCCAAACCAATAGCAATCATGGGTCATTCTTAGAATTCGTAGACTAATCCATTTAAGGATAACTATATAACCATACTAAAATTTCACAAATATAAGGTAGACTGCTCCTTTGAAGGGTAACTATCACAAAGCCTTGAACAAAGCAAATAAACTTAGACCACTCCATTGAAGGTTGGTTGAGTAAAGCATTTGGAAAAGGCACAAAAATTTATTGAAAGCTTCCCATATCGATTATCTTCTCATATACAACAAAAATCAAAGTACCCATTTTTAAAATCACAAAAAAAAGCAAACTGATTCTAAAAGTCCTAATCAACTCTCACACAACAAAATAAGATAGAAACCACAATCAGTTTTCACTAGTGCTCTTCCTAGATTGATCATTCTATGCTTTGTATGACATAGACTTGTTTATAATGACTCTTTGAACACTTACATAAGAGGCATGTTATTCTCACAAGAGGGTTTTATTTTCATTTATCTCTCGTTTATGCACTATAAGTAAGGGATTTTGAGCTTACTTAGCATTATGTGGTCAAGACACATTTTTACACAATTAACAAATGCTAATGTGAAGCATTCAAAATTCTTATGTTTATTAAACTAACCCAACCTTAGTTTTGTTATATTCCTTGTCAAAGAAGAAGCATCATGCCCTCTTCTTATCCCATCATGACTAGTTGATATTTTTATTGTGATGTTTGTCTCTTGATTATATTCTTTGTTCTTCCATCTAGTGTTGTTAGTTAGCTTACCTCATGTGCTATATCCTAATAAAGATAACATCAACCATAATCATAATAGGAATATCCATGTGTGTCATAAACAACAAGTATAACCATAATCACAACCATAACAAGCACAATAAAACCACAACATCCATAATCAATAACACAATCAACCATTTTTTCTACCACATGTCTAAATCTATATAATGAAGAATATACTCATTAAAAATTAACATGTCATAAGAAAAAAGGAAGCATAACCACAAATCAAAGCCATCTCATGCCTAGCTAGCTAAGTCTATGTTAGTGTCTTACAACCATAACATAAGCATAATCCACAAGCAATATAAACATCACATCATAAGCATTAAACATCAAAGTAAATAATAAACCATGAGCATGAGCAATAAGTAAAGATCATATATATCTATCTCATAAGTCAAATAATCATCATAATGTGTATAAACAAATATACATATCTCTCTCTCAAAAAATACATCTCACCTCATTGGCTCATAGGCTGAAATCAAAATGATATACAATAATATATGATATGTATGAACTATGCCCTACCTATGTCCCTGGGGTACCACTGTCTCCTAGTGCACCACTAGGTCCTGATACCTATCCACCTATTGCTACTATTTACCCCCCATAGATTTTTCCCATTGCCCTGGTGTCACCACACTAGCACTACCTAACAATATTGCTCTATACTTACCCCAATAGGGCTCATCATGGAACCAACTAAAAATTATAGCCTCATAATACTATAGCTCCTCCACTATAGCTAGGTATCATTCCATGGGGATGGTGCTCAATGGTCCTATCAATGCTACTGACCCTCCTCCTCTCTACCTCAAGGAGTCCCTTTCCTATGTAACCAAGGATAATGAATCCCTCACCTAGTCCCTATCACATGTGAGAGTAGAAACCTAACCCTATAGACTAGCCACCTTACCCTATAATGCTATGACCTATGCCTATGTAGCAACTAGTGCCATTTCTTTTTGTCCATCAGGGCTAACCCCATATGCATGTGCCCTTTGACCCCCTCTCTCTATGGGGTCCACATCCATAGGCCCCCTACCATCATCACCATCACCAAAATCTATTACTACATATAATTCATAATACCATACCATGTATCCATTTTTAAAGCCTATATTATCTATATGTGGCCTAGTTAGTAGCTCCTCATGATCTATCAATGTCAACACAGGATGTGGTTCTAGAAATAATATCTTTGAATCTTCTTGCCTATACTTGGGAAATATAGCTGGAATGCCCTATACAAGGCTAAACTACCTCCACACCCTATCAAATGAGATGAGCTCCACCTCTTCATCCCTCTAGCTAAGAATCCACCTATAAATCTATAAGGACAAAGTCTACCTCTTATAGCCCGGCCATACTAAAAATTGGACATAGGGTCTTCAAACAATATCACTAATCAATAGTGTACGCAGTGCACCCTAAACCATTCCACGTCACACAATCCTCACCCTACACCTAAGGTGGTGAAGTCACCTCTCCACCACATGAAACTAACTAATAACTCAATTCACATTATCCTACCCGTGACAATCCCACTAGACTCAACACTTAGATGTGTTTTTAGTCCTAATAATGTAAAACTAGGTTGACATTAATACCATACCTATTATGGGCCCTGATCCCCCATAGTTCCTTGTATATCTATACCTAGAGAATAGGTACCCAATTGAATATAGTGTATTCTAGTATAAAATCAACCAACACCCCTAATAGCAAATATAGGAACCTCCCACTACTTGAGTCAAGAAGGAAAAAGCATGAGATGACCATCATAAGCATCATCATGAGTGTCCTCTTGCCTTGAGCCCTCTAGTACATTGTGATATAACTAAACCCCCCAGCATGCCATCTGACATGATCACTATCATCATCATATAATATCTCAATGTGATCCTCCCACTCCTCTCACTCTATGTGATAGATCAGATCACCCTAGAGTATAAGCCATGTGATCCTATGTACATCCTTAAGCAAGATTGTCATCTCATTGATTGATAATAAGAAGGTGTTCTTAGTGGGATACAATCTCTCAATGAGTGCTACAATCATGGAGACATCTTGAGGCACATGTTGATAATGCCTCATCTCCCCCAACCTAACCTCCTCCATGTGGGCCTAATCAACTAGGGTCATCCCCTAGTGGATCTCTATGAAGATGAGTGACACTTAGTCATGTATCTATATCTACTCCCTAGCCTACAAAAATTCATTTGGAAACACAACTTAGTCACTTACACCATTATCACCTACCCTACCCTACCTTACCCTTTAAACAACTGACTTATTTCTCTACCTATCTACCTAATACTTGTTAAATTTACCCTCTAAAACTACAAGGTCAACCCATACCTAGCCAACAATATTTAATTTGCCTTAGCATTTCAAATTCTTTTGAAACCTATCTTTTTCCCTAGTCAACTACTGATGGTTATGGTGACTACCGATGATCAGACATCCATTTTCTCAAGGATGTCGACCATCAATGGTTGAGCCTAACTATCAATGGTCACAGTGGGTATTCCATGAGTATAACACCCAAAACTTACCCTACCCTAAAAATAACTAACCTCCTTTTACACCCTTACCTTTCTACCCTTACCTACCTAACCACCCATTCAATATCACCTTTCACCCACAAATTTACTTGAAACCCCCAAAAACCCTAACTAAGGCATAATAATTCAAACCCAAGCATTCAAACCTACCCTCCAACCCTAATGTAATTGAAAAATCAAGCTAAAATACCAATTTAAAAGCATCCCCTACCTCATTTTACAACTGCTACCATTGAGTCAGCCATAGACCTTCCCATCCTCATCTATGCCCTCATGCTCCCTACTTTTTCATTGGTCTACTTGATTTGCTCTTCACCTCATGTAATAGTCAACCTTCACCTCAACAATCACTATCAACACTCTTTTTCACCCAAAATCACCAAGTGTAAGAACTTCATAGTCAAAAGTGAAAGTGAGTGATATAACATTCACTTTTCACTTTTAATCACTGGACTTTTAGGGTTTTCACCTTAACCATCGATGGTTACGATGACTACCGATGGTCAGCCTTGAGCACCTTGACCATCGATGGTTAGGGGCCCACTCTTTTACTCTTACCTTGATTATCCATCTTTAAACAAAATCAAATCAGCTCACCCACCCATGGAGACTACCTTCTCCACCCACCTCAACCACCTCATCACCTCACTATTGGTTTATTTCAGCCCAACTAGTGCATGTTTTATGATAAATTTTTCCTGGTCCTTTGATCATAGTGATAACATTACCATGTTGAATACCTTTTTAGCTTTCACCACCTTACTCTTACTTTACCCACTTATGTCTTTTTGAGAGCACTTCCTACCTAGGATACCCATGATACTTGACCCATTTATGTTTTCATCAAGAGCACTTCCTACCTTAGACACCTATCAAAACATAGACATCACTTAGGAGACTTGAATTTACAATTATACCTAGCTACCACACCTAATTAAGATCATGTGATCTACTTGTTACTTTTTTTTCTAGCACTGACCTTTCTATTTACCAGTTATGGAGACCTAGTCTATGCATAATCTCAGCTATCAAACCTTTTTGTCATACTTTGTGTACTTGTTTTTGCTTTAGTGCCCAACCTATCACCCACCAACCTATCATACACCTTCATCATCACCTTTAACCACATTATCAAAACCATACCCAATTCCATTTTACCTCTTCAACTCCTAATTTGAGGGGGAACACCTCTTCCTATACTCAGGGTAATCAGACCTTCGATCAGTAATCCATTTTTGTTTACAGATTGTTGATTCAAAGCCACATAATAAAAAGGGAAAAAATGTAGACACAATAAATCCACACACCATGATTTTGAATGTCAAAATTCATCTAGACCACCTTAAGACCCCCTTAGAACCAATCTGACCCTTCAAACCCTAACTGAGCCTAACCTGTGGTCAGTTTTCCCAATTGACTTAACCTATATTTTACCCACTTTTCTACCTTCACCCTTGACCACCGATAGTCAAGTTGACTACCAATGGTGACCCTAATCATTGATGGTTAGGGTGTGCCTCCTTAACCACTAACATGCAAGCTACCCACCTTACTTTTGTAAATATAAATTATCTTAATCCACGTGTGAGCCATTGCATGTGCAAGTTATAATTAGAAGGCCTAGTATATGTCTTATTGTAACTCTCTTGCCTTGCCTATAAGAAGAGAGGAGTAGGGAGTTGAAATCCTTTTGAAATTATTATCAATAGCTTTTGTATCTAGAGTTCTTTTATTTTTCAGGTTAATCATCATCAATAATCCAACAATCTAGCTATCATGTCAAAGATCCAACTTGCCACTACCATTCTACCAAAGTTCCAAGTATCGTTACTCTATCAAAATCATGTTATACTCCACCAATGAGTTAACCACCTCAAAAATCTACTTGATTAGTCTTCTATAAGATAATTATTTACTTTTTAGTATTCAAATACTTTATTGGCCTTTTGCACTTAGCCCAACACCAACTCATCTCTCAGAGTCTAACTTTGTGATCCCATCAATCTAACCATTTACCAACCCAAACCTACACATAATAACCATTGATGGTTGTCCCAACCATTGATGGTTGTCCCAACTATTGATGATCTACCCAACTACTGATGGTTAGCCTAACTATCGATGGTCAACTTAACCATCGATGGTCACATCAACTACTGATGGTCACTGTGGTAGGAAATAACAAGTTATTTCTAACTACCTACCCTCGGCCAAATCTAGTTTTTAGTTTCCCTACCTTTTCAAAAACTTCTACCTAATTTTTTGAAGTAGACCCAAGCCCTTTAGCACTAGTTTGATTTTCTTATTTTTATATTAGTCATTTCTATCAAGAATTTATTTTGTTTAATTTTATTAGCTTTTGATTATTTATGTAAGCAATTTCTATTCTATTTTATAAACTTAATTGTTTAAAATGTGTGAATTGATATCCTTCGAGGAAGTTCTTGCTTTTAGGATCTAACTAGTGCTAGGAAATCCACTCAACTATATATCTAACCAACCACTTTTCTTTAGTATTATCTTATTTACAGGTCATCCTCCCAAGCCAATGAGGAGTTCTTCACAATCCTCTGATTCAACATGTGCAAAATCAAATAGGTTTTTCAACGATACCTATATTTAGTTTCTTCTTCTTCCTTTCCAAAATATAAGTTTAAATTCACTGAAATAGTGAAACTAATCCTCTATGATGCAAAACTAATATTATTCACACAAGACCACTTTTATAAGACTAAAAATTACTGAATACCTTTGTAAAATACAAATCACTATAGTTTGATACTAAAATATATATTTTCTTTAATAATAAACTTATGATTTCAAAACTATTTAATTAACATTAAGAGTAAATAAAATTCAACATAACATTCATTAATAATTATACATGCATCAAAGGAAGAATATTCAAATGAATACAAATGAGTTGGCCCTCGTCAATAATTTTAAACTTCATGAGTCTAATCATTAATACAACAACATTAAGCATATTGATATATTCATAAAAAGTAAGGGGTGCCAAAAGTAGGTATAACGCTAGTGATCATGCTAGGTAATTTCACTTTTGAAATTGGGTTACAATAATAATTTTTTTAATAAAAATCACTATTGAGAGTGTAATCTAGGTTAAATCATTTCTCAAGTATCTATGCATGAACCTCTTTGAAATTAGAAAAAAATTCAAAGATGGATTTTTTTAGCTAATGTGGCATGAAGAAAATGATAGATTAAATTGAGAAATTTAGGCTAGATAAATGACTAATGCATAGCCTAGAATACAAATTCTAAAAATTAAGTAATGCATCCAACACATTAATATTCATTTTTTTCTTAATCATAAATAATTATCTACAAATGATCATACATTAATATCTCAATAATTAAAAAAACTTACAGTGATATAGTATAACTCTTAAATCCTTTTCTTTCAAAATAAAGACTACTTGTACCTTAGAAAACATTGATCCAAACAAAAGAAAAAAGGAAAAGATAAATAATAAACCAAAATAAAGAAACAAAGTAAGAAATAAAAATAAACCAAATAGAAAATAGTAACAAGAAAATAAACTAATTATGAAAAAGATTTAAATGATAACCATTGACTGAATGATGAAGCCAATTACCATCAAGAACAATAGTAATTCTATAAGGACCAAGCCAAAAATAATCAAACGATGATGCTTACTTATATCCTCATGTAATTTATCCCAATACAAAACAAGATCACCAACTTTAAAGCTCTTTTAGATACTTTATTATGAAGGAATTTTTAAAACTATTCTATAGATTTCTCTTATTTTTGCAAAGGAGTGGCCTTAGTTTTATCTAATGTTAAGAGGTCATTAAGTCTCTATTATATCACATAATTATCTTCTAAAAAATATTGAAGAGTAGTTTATATAGAATAAATTTGAAGTTCTATTAGAAATATAGTGTTTAACTCTAAAATGAAATATGTGGTATGTTTTCACTTTAAGATTAGGGTTAATAATATAGAAATGAAATGGTACAAGGGTGATAATTAAATCTATAGTAGGCTAATTAAATGTTAAACTTAGATATAAGCATACACTAAATTTATTATGTTGAAATAGTCTAAATATGAAAATTACAACTAAACTATATATATAAATGAAAAATAATATAAGTACTTAGCTTGTTCTAATGTTAATGTAATTATAGATATAGAACACACTGAAATTAGGTGGTAAGATAGTTCTATAATAATTATCATAGTTTGGATATGGTGCCTTTGGCTATTTGGATAGTTGTGTCAACCTTGGATGGTTATGTCACCATAACCATCTAAGTTTGAAACAAGATGCAACCACATAGATGCTTTTGGTATTGGCTTTTCCTTCACTCTGGTGCATTCATATCTAAGTCATAGATAGTCAATTATTTTGAAATGGAAAAACCCTATCTTTCCATCTTCAATGTGACCTTGGGGAAAAATGGGTTAATGGGCACATAATGTTGAGATTACCCCAATGACCCAAATATTAAAGGACATTGCCTATATATCTAATACTTTGAATAGGGCCTCATAATAATGTAGTTATCTCCTATGTTTTGGCTTGTGTGTGAATCATATAATGTGTGCAAAGCAAGTATAATAGTGACCTAGCTTGTAACTTATAAAATTAGGATCTTGGGCTACTCCTTTATTAATTTAGACTTATGATGTGTTTTACCTATGACTGGTATGGAAATATGAATGTTTTTATCAATTGAATGCTTGATAAAGTGATTTATGATAAGTGCCTTGGTCTCTTTGGTCTTTTCTAGGTGAGGAATGAATGAGGGTTGATATTATATTTATACCAATCATATCAGGAGATAACTTACATTAAAACACTTAGGCCAACCATTGGAATATGTTCCATTTTTAAAATGGATGACTTTAGAGCACTATACACTTGTGTTAGGGTAGGACAATAATGTTGACACTAATGTCTATCCCAGACATTATTTTCTAGGGAGTATCAAAATAGGTATAGGCTCAAAACTTGTAGAGGTGTAAGATAATTACATTTTAAGCATTTTGGGAAAGATATAATTTCTATGTCATCAATATAAGATTGCTCAAACTAAGAAATAGGCAAAGGGACACAAGATAGAGTAGATGTGAGGCTTACATAAGTAAGGAGAGTGTATAAATAAGAGGAACAATCAAAGTCTAAGTTTTATAAGTGTATAAGATTGAGTTGCTACATAATCAAAAAATATCATCTACATTTATCCCCCATTTAATTTAGTAATGAAATTTCTATTTCAAAAGAAATGAATAAGTACCTGATTCTGTATGCACACCTTGTCTTTATTTGAGTACTTTTCTAGTGACTGACTTGAAACTTTTTAAGCTACATGATATGCATCTACCAAGAGCATGTATCCTATCAAAAATAACTTAACATTCTTATTTTACTATAGGCCATACTCAATTATACCTCTGATGTATCTCAATACCCACTTTGTTACTTTTTAATGTGTCACCTTTGGTTCTTACATGAATCAAAAAAGATAGTTGACAACATAACTAATATCTAGCCTAGTATATGTCAAGTAAATGAGACTCCCAATCAATTGTAGATATAGATTTAAATTTACTTCTAGTGATGGATCTAGATGAGACAATTGAAGTCTTGTTTCCATAGGTGATGCAATAGGCTTACAATCCATCATCCTAAATTTCTTGAGCAATGTCTTGGTGTAATTCATTTATGAAACAAAAATGTAATGTTCCTTCTACCATACCTCCAAACCAAGATAATAGTGTATAATCCCAAGATCTATAATGTTTAATGATCATTTGAGATCAATCTTAGTTACATTAATCATCTTCATGTTACTGTCAGTGATGACTAGATTGTCGACATAAATAATTGTTGACACTATGGATTGCACCCTTGACAGAAGGTTGAGCTTCTATCTTCCACGTGGCACAACAAAGACTCCCATCTTGCTATGGGTCTAGAAAAAATAAGGGGAGAATCTCTAGATAAGGGCTAGCTCCGTTTGATGCATCTTTGAGGTCCTAGATCTTCTACTGCTAACAATGGGGGGGGGAAGAGATAAGGATTATTGAAAATAAAACCTAGATTAATATGGTGATGGACCAAAAAGTTTGATCTACTCAGCTTTGACATACACTTTACACCAAGAACAAGCTAATATACACTTCATTTGATACGAGAAACTCTTTTGCATCAGTGAGCTAGGGGTCCTCTAGAGATACAGGAAGGAAGAACTACCAGAGGTGTTCTAAGACACACTATGGTAGCCTATTCACATGCACCTATACTCTGTTGTGGACACTTTTGGCTGACCTATAAGAGAAGAACTCACAATATACTAGACATTTTGGAATCATTCTGTGAAAGCATAAAATAAAATGACTTAACACAAGACAAAACCATAGACATATGCAAAAGTGTAAACTCAAAATGGAGGTAAAAATGCTATGTATTAATTCAAGGTAAAATATTGTATGGATTCGCCATACAAGCTGAGAGATAGATCCTTCTCAAAATGAGAGTTTACAATATATATAAAGAGAGAAGAAGCAATGGCACCCTTTTATAAGTGGCCCATGTGCATTGAGAGCATTGGGAAGAGGAAACCATTGAAAGAGAATGATGTGTCGGCTCCAATTTTGACTTTAGGCATTTAAATATTAAATGTCATGTGTGAAAACATGAGCCACACTATTTGTCTGAAAATAAGACCCCTTCTTCAAGAGATTCACGTGGTTGTCTGACCATTAATGAAAAATGAGGAAAAATAGGTCATGCCATTTACTATTTTTGCTTTTTGATGACCACTTGACAGAGACTGTTTCAACCACTAGAATAACTCCTTGTGTCGACACCTTATTTTGCCACTTAGACTATTTTGTCTATTTCCACGTTGGCTCTTTGGGCTCCTTTCTTGGCAGGTTGTTGAGTTTAATCTTGACTCTTGTCTTTTTCTAGCTTTATATTTTCCTATTTTTATCTTTTGTTATCTCTTGGCTCTTTCTAGCAATCTAAGCCCCCTAGGGCTATCTTCTATCAATCCTTGGTTGGCTCCTTAGGCTCTTCCTTTTGGCCCTAAGGCCTTTGAATTCCTTTGGGTTTATGCTCAAGAATTTAAAGATAAATGGCTATTTCATTGCCATAAATTTGACATTCACGTGCCTGTCGCCATTTGAAAGCCAACGGCTATTCTATTCCTTAAATTTGGCATCTACGAGGGCGTCACCAGATGTTTAAAACTAAATGGCTAGTTTGTTATGCTATATTTTGATGTCTTTAGGCCCATCACCACTTGGTCAATCCCTTTGACTTTCCTTCCTTTGGCCTTTTCCTTTTGTCTGGGCCTTTGTCTTTTAACCCTCTCGAAGGGAAGGTGTCCCTTTCACAGTCGCCGAGAGCCCCCCACAAGGGCACCTACCCTTTGGGGTACTTCGAGTAGCCTTGGTCCTCAAATCCTTCAGACAAAATGTCTGAAGGAATTCCTTTAGACATTTGTCCAAAGGAAATATTCTCTTTAATGTTTGTCCCTTGTTTTGGGAAAATTATTTAAAGTAAAAGTTTGAAGGAATTCCTTTAGACTTTTTATCTGAAAGAATTTGCCTTGTTCATTTTGCCACAGGATTTTCTTTTGAAATGATTCTTTATTTGGCCCCTTGCCTTGTGAATTTATTCAAACAAAATGTCTGAAGGAATTCCTTCAGGAATTTTTCTCGAGGAAATTCAACTTTTTATCTTTGCCTTTTCTGAAGGAAAACTCACCCTTTTTGCCTTATCTTTTGATTCCTCTGCAAGGGTTCCCTGCCCTCCTCAAGGGTACTTGGATCCCATCAAATAGCCCCATTCAGCACTTGTGTGCCATCCACAAGGGTATTTTACCTTTGGAGCTCTATAAGAGACTCATATTCCTATTGGCCCATCCCCTTGTCAAAAGTTTGTCTAAGTCATTTGCACAAAGTGAAAAGCCCCATACTGAACTGAAACCTATAGGTCTTTGTATCCGTCAATGCTTTATAGAATATGTCTTATTGTAAAGAAAAAGGAGATTTTTCAGAAGGTGGGTACATGACTAGACTGAGGGTTCAGAATGGTAGGGAAGGAAGGAGACCAATTTTGGCTTGCAAGGACAAAATGGTCAATAAAATGGTGATTCCTAGGGGAAGCATACTTGTTATGCTTATAAACTAGTGGCCTCAAAGTCCATTGGGTCATGGAGTCAGAACATAGCTTGAAAAAGTTAGCAACAACCCTGAGAGATCCAAGAATTAATCATGAAGCTTTTACCCCAAACACAAAGGAAAACATACACAATAAAGGCTAAAAAACACTACTTGTGCAAACAACACTTAGGGAAAATAGGGAAAGAAAAAATGAAAACAAACTACTATGTACAACTAACCAGGTATATTTTCCTCCCTCCTGGATCAAAGGGAAAATTTTTTAAGTCTCCTTCATGGTAAGAAAACTTATGATGCCAAATAAGTGGCTGAATGGAATGGAGACTTGGTGACTTGTTCTTCTTTCTTGCCACCGTGATTGGCTCGTATCCAAATGAATCAGGGGCAAACATGCTTCCAACATATATGTACTCTTCTTTTTCTTGAAAGCTTGCCTCCTACTGGTTCTTCATGCTGGTGTGTTTTATCAAGAAATCAATGGCTATTGGCTCATCACCATAAGCCCCTTGATATGCATAGCCCTTTGACATGTGTCATGGTCTAACCTATTCTCTCTTGCCTCATTAAAGACCCTATCAAATTGATCCTCTACTTCCTCATGGCTTTCTTAAAGAAGGGTTATTATTGTGATGTTTGAAATGGAACCACAAACTGATTGCTCATCCCACAAAACATCACCTTCTTGCTCAAGGCTCTCTTCTTTAAAGCTTTCCTCAAGATGGACAAGCTTCTCCTTTTCTTGCTAAAAAACTAGAGTCTCTAGTTGTTCAAAGACATCCTCCTTATCCTCTTCCAACTCGGGTTCCATGGCATGGTCATCCTCCTTGATGACTTCAAAAATATCATCTTCAAATTCATCGACCTCTTGAAAGGATAAATATGAAATCTTGCAGCCCCTTTGCATACTTATTTGAGTCCCAATGCTGCCTTCTCCTCCCTTAGCTAGCTCGTAGCCTCCTTGAAGAAGAGTGTAACCTACCCTAATGACTTCAAAAAAATCATTCAAAACATGATCAAGAATTTGTCCATGCTCCTCCATGATGTCTTACAAAGTGAGAGAAGAGTCAAAGATCATCTCTCCCTCATCAGAGATAAAGGCAAAAGTTTGTGACTTGTCTTCTTATTCATCAAAGGGGGTACCTATGGTGATCTCCTCCTCATCTACATTCATGAAGCTTCCCTGATCAGTCATGAATTGATCATACTCCTCTTCACTTGCTTCCTTTAAGATGGATTCCTCAACACAAGAGAAACATTCTTTATTTACCAGGTAAGGAGGTGGAACACAAGGATTGTCAAAATCAGGTTGGGAATGGAAAGCAAGGAATCTTTTTGAAAACTTATGAGAAAATGGGGGTAGACCTTAGGCCAAAATAACTTGATTTTTGTCTCTCCACTTGACCAACACTTCATCAATATCAAAATTATCTTGAGGATTGGTAAAAGGGGTGTCTTTTGGCATAGGCTCCTCTCTAAGGTCTGAAACCTCCATCTCTCTTTCACTAAGCAACCTCACCTTTGCCTCTAATTACTCAATTTGCTTAGCTAGCTTTTCTTGAAAGAGCCTTTCTTGGAGCTCATAGGAATCATCATGGAAATGGGGAGTGCATGAAGGCTACCATGGAGTACAAGAAGCTTCTTGAGGAAGGGTGGGAGGGACTTGAAAAGGAATAGCCTCATTTTGTACCTCATACTCTCGAACAATGTCTTTCTCCTCCTTGTTGTTCCATGACTCAATGACTTTACTCTAGCTCATGATATTAGGACTAGAAATCTCCTTTTGGGGTGATGGGGCTGAAATGTGAGAGGGTAGTGAGGGTTTAGATTCCACTTCCCTTGCTGCCAACATAGACTGTTGCATTTGAAGATTTGCCAATTCAATCTGCTTATCAAGATTGGCCTTAAATAGAAGATTTACTATTTCAAAACTCTCCTCAACATAATTGGGGAAAGGACTTTGATAGGTTTGACTTGACTCATGAGTAGGGACTACATATGGCTGATATGAAACTTGGGGTAGCGGGTATGCAGATTGATGGACTTTTTAAGGCTACCTCTCATGAATACTCATCCTCTCTTCTAAAGATGCAATCAAACCACTCACATCCAACATCTCAATTTTAAGCCTTTGCCAATTGGCTCTTTCAATAAGAGTACATTCACTCTTAACCAGATCTAATGCATTTCTCACTTGATGAATGGAATGATCAGGAATTTCTTGGCCAAATCCCATTCTAGTGTCAAGCTCCACTACATAATTTTCATATCCCAACAGTGCTTGTTTGAAGGTGGAAATGGGCTTATTGGCAAAAATATTAGGTTGAGTAGGAGAAGTAACACATTGAGAAGACTGGGCATAAGACTGATATAGCTCATGATAGGGCTGAGACTGGTCATATTGGACCTGATAAGGATCAACACAAAGCTGGTAAGGATCATACCCAGGTTGGCCAAGGACTTGCTCAAATTAAGGAGGAAGAGGCAAAGCCCAAAATATTTCACCAGCATGTAAGGGGCAAAACTCATAATCGTATGCATCCTTGTTGCTTGGGATGATTCCACGAACAACCTGAGCTTGATCAAAACTATATGAAGGAACACAAGACCCATGGTTTTGAGCAATAGAATTATACATACCCAAAATATGATTTGCTAATGGCACTAAGACTGCTTAACCAGCTGATTCAACTCAGAGTCACCATTTGTGTTGATGAAAAAGCCTCCAAAGGCTGGCTAGTTGAAGAACACACCAAAATTCTTCAACTCTTTGGATAAAAAACTGGTCCCATCAGGCATGCCAAAAATTATTGACATTGTGGATTACATCCTTGACAGAAGGTTGAGCTTCTATCTTCCACTCCATACAATGGAGACTCCCCTCTTGCTGTGGGTATAGAAAAACTAAGGGGAGAATCTCTAGATAAGGGCTAGCTCCCTTTGATGCATCTCTGAGGTCCTAGATTTTCTACTACTAACAATGGGGGCAAAAGAGATAAGGATTACTAAAAATAGAACCTAGATTAATATGGTGATGCACCAAAATTTTTGATCTACTCAGCTTTGACATACACTTTACACTAAGAACAAGTTGATATATACTTCATTTAATATGAGAAACTCTTCTGCATCAGTGAGCTATGGGTCCTCTGGAGATATAGGAAGGAAGAACTACTAGAGGTGTTCTAAGACACACTATGGCAGCCTGTTCACATGCACCTATACTTTGCTATGGACACTTTTGGCTGACCTATAAGAGAATAAGTCACAATACACTAGACATGCTGGAATCATTTAGTGAAATCATAAAAGAAAATGACTTAACACAAGACAAAACCATAGACATATGCAAAAGTGTAAACTCAAAATAGAGGTAAAAATGTTATATATTGATTCAAGGTAAAATATTTCAGGGCTTCACCATACAAGTTGAGAGATAGATCCTTCTCAAAATGAGAGTTTACAATATATATAGAGAGAGAAGTAATGGCACCCTTTTACAAGTGGCCCATGTGTGTTGAGAGTATTGGGAACAAGAAGCCATTGAAAGAGAATGCTATGTCGGCTCCAATTTTGACTTTAGGCATTTAAAATATATTAAACATCATGTGTGAAAACATGGGCCATGCCATTTGTCTACAAAAAAGACCCCTTCTTCAAAACATTCACATGGTTGTCTGACCATTAATGCAAAATGAGGAAAAATAGGTCATGCCATTCATTGTTTGTGCTCCTTAATGACCACTTGGTAGAGACTATTTCAACCACTAGAATAACTCCTTATGATGACACCTTCTTTTTCCACTTGGACTATTTTTTCTATTTCTACGCTTGGCTCTTTGGGCTCCTTTCTTGGTGGGTCATGTTTCTCTAGAATTTCACTAATTACATTTAAATGAGAAAGAAACTAAGGTTAAGAGGTTATGGGTTTGATGTTACCCAGATTTAGTGTGCACCATATCCAAGCCTTGTGGGAACTCCTCTTTGGTTGTGGAGGAAACACCTATAGTAAGAATGAAACTTAAACAAGAAAGATGTTAGAAGAGAATATGGTGGACTGCCAAGCTACGCGCTCGATCCCGAAAGCGTGAAGCTCCTTAAGGGATGATAGTCCACTATTTAAAGAAAAAAGTATTGTAAAGGAAGAAATGATAAATGACTAAAGAAATAGAAGAGTAGATGGTGTGTACCTATTCCCTACAATTTGTGTATCTCAGAATGCTACAAAAGACTAGCTGAAGGTTTTGTCTAGTCTAGATGGGCTGTTTAGATGGCTTTCTAGTTTGTTGGTTCAGAACATAGTCGCTAACGTCGATGGGTCTGTCGAGGTTGGTCGGGTAAATGGTGTCGATGTCAGTTGGGTTGGCGATGTCAGTCGGGGTTGTCGACCTTATATGGCTTTTAGAGTATTTTCAGGATAGACAGAGGAGTTTTTGGAAGTTCAAAGGTTGGTGCAGGGTTGCAGGGAAGGTAAATGAGGTCTAAAGAAGGGTATAGGTAGAGGATTGGTGTGAAAAAGGGTGAGAACAAGGGGAAGGACTTTCAGCCCCTCCACGGAAGAAGTCAGGCCTCTCGATAGTATTTAGAAATATCAATGAAAACTAATTGATAATATATTCTAAAACACTGAAATGAAAACCAGAGTACTTAGCTTTATAAGGTGAAGAACCAGAGGTGTCAAAATAGTGATTCCCATTGTGGCTAATGTAATCGGTGTTGTGAGCCAATGAAGCGAACATGGATTGCTTCAATTTAGTAGCTCGAGGTCCTCGTATAATCTTTCAATCCAGTCTCTGGAATGATTTGTGTAGAGCTTCGGTAGCCAGGAGAATGATAGTTGAGTTCTAGTGCTTGAAATCTCAGTGTGCATCCCAATGTGCAAAAAGGTGAGGGCTAGCTCAATGTTAGAACCTAGCTTATGTAATCAATGTTGGTGATCCCACTGACATCAGTGTAGAACTACTAATGTCAGTTGAGAGTTGACTGATGTCGATGGAGAGAGAATAGGTAAAAGGGCTATTTTTAGCTCTTTACCCATTTATCCACTTGCCAAGTGCCTTTTCTATTGGAGAACAGTCAAAACAAGGGCTTATGAGGCATGAGAGTTGGTTAGGGATTTAAGATGGAGTGAGAATAGGTCATGGGTAGTTAGGATTTGGAGGACCTATTCTCAGGTTGACTCATAAGCTAAGAAATGGTCTTAGGGTGAGGTGTCTAGGTGAGGTAATTAATTTAAAATAAGTAGTTTTTAAATTAATAAGGTGTGCAAGTGTGGGTTACGAGTGTTAACATTTAGAAGGGGACCAAGGGGGGTTGACATGATATTGGTGTCTACATTTTCCCCTTTTTGTCTTGTGGTTTGTTTTGACGAACTGCAAGACAAAAATAGGTGTAGGTTGCGCCAGGTATGGGATGAGGTATTCCCCCTCAAAGCGAGAATAGAGAGAAGGTGATCTAAAATTGGGTGCCAATTTGATAGGTAGTGGATGGGTAGGGTGAGGTTGGAGTGTGAATGCTATAATAGTTGAGATTGCACGTATACCACTTCACTTGATAAGTAGGTCAAATTGTCACAGGCAAGGTTGAGGAGGACTAAAATTGAAGTAACCGGTCCCCAACTTATTAGTGGTATTTGATTGGGTTAAATTGATCAAATTTGTAGCTCCAATGGTCGAGGAGGACTAAAATTGAAGTAATCGGTCCCTAGTTTATTAGTGGTAGCTGATTAGGTTAGATCGATCAATGTTGTAGCTCCAATGGTCATTGTGTTCCAAGTATCTGGGCCAGGAAGTGCTCCTAGAAAACACAAAAATGTCACAAATATTGGGGATCAACTTGGTCACAATCTGATAATAGGTGTGAGGGTCATGTATAAACTGCTAACTATTCATGAGGTAGCATATGCAATCAAAACAACCAAGGTAAAGTTATCTCGAAAGTGGTCGTGGTCTGAGGAGATAATCATGATTTTTGAGATCATTTGTCGAGTTGAGCTGAGATATAAGTGATCTCTAGTGTTATTTGTTGTGGTTAGGGAGATGTATGTGATCTCTAATGTGCCCTAGGAGAAGTCTAAGGTGACTTCTATAGTGTCAGGGCTGGTTGTTTGGTCATGATTTTAGGTAGTTTAGAGAAGACCTACGTTTTTAGGTCGCCAACATTTTTGCATGGATAGGCAGTGAGCCTAGGGTTTAGATAGGTGGTCCATTAGGTATATGAATGAATGAATGGCTGAGCTAACCTCAGAAGACCCCATGTCAACTGAGTTTTGCTTACATAGCCCCTGTTTTAAGGGCCTCAATCCAATGTAGTTCTCTCAAAAGGGAAGAAGAGTCAAAGAGGTACATGCTTGAAATGATGAGTGTATGATGATGTTATAGCCTTTTTCATATTGTGTGATGGTGTATGCTATAGCATAGGTTATGTGGTTTTTCATCCTTAGCAATTTTCCATATTGGTGATGGTGTATGCTAAAAATGAAATGAGTTTATTTATGCTTTAGCAAGTTTCCATATTGGTGAGGGTATATGCTTGACATAAATTGTGTTTGGTTGATAATTTCCATGTGTATTATTTTCCATAGAAACTAATGTGAATGGATTATGATAATTTATATAACACGAATTGGTATTTGCATTACATAAATCATGATGTTATCTTAGTGGTTATAAAATGTTTTGGTTGTATTTTATCAGAAACATGTGATGTTATTTATGATAAAATTGAGTTGAATGTTAGGTTCATAACTTTATAGTGAAAATTATGAGATGACAATATGTGAGCATATAATTTTAAGACACTGTGTCCTAAAAGATAAACTGGCATGTGACGAAGGTGTGTATGAAGTGAAAGGCATGTTGTTCTTTCATTGACAAGGACCATAACGATAGCATAGATAGGGTTTTTGCAAATAAAAGCCCCGTTCATGCATTACGTCGTTGACCATTAGTGTTTGTTAGAGAAGTACCCTAATCACTTGACGTTAAGTGAGCTCAAAATCCTTTGGGTATTTTGGGGTAATAGGTGTGATTATGTGATATGTGAGGATAGCGTAACCCTTTTTAGCAGGGATAACTTTTCCCCTTTTATAGGTGACCCTAAGAACGACTATAGGCCAGTCCATGACTTAATAATTTGTCAGTCAATTTTTTTTTGGTAGACTGATCAATGCAAGAAGTCTACTTGGGGACTTTGTTTTTGTTTTGTGGTCATGTGAAGCTGATAGATGCGGAAAGCTTCTGAGAGGGTGCTATTTTTGTAGAAAAATTTAGGCATAGCCATCCTTTGAGGGAGTGGTCTTTATTTTGCTTTGTATGTTTTGATTTCTTTGAATAGCTATCCTTCAAGGGAGTAGTCTATTAATTACAACAATAATGCAGTTGTCCTTCGAGGGAGCAGTCTACATTTATAGTTTATGACCTTTTAATATTTTGTTAGGCATCTCAGTTTTATGTTTTCTTTTTGTTAACTAAACTTTTAGTCATGGACTAGACTATAGAGTTTTAGGGGTTTCCATTTTATTAGGACAAAGCATTAATGCTTAAAAAATGGTTAACTAATTTTTGTAGGGAAAAAGGGTTGAATGGAATATGAATGAGGATGATGGGGGTTACTTAAGGGACAAGCTCAAGTTAAACATCAAGTGAATGATTACTTGGTTAACAGTAGAATGGTTGCAGATGTAAGGCATTAAGGGGCTCAGGTTCTGGCTGGCCTTCAAGAGAAGATAGATGATAAGTGCCTGATCCATACTTGTGCGTTATTATATAAGGTCTGAGCCAATTAGGAGCAAACTTGCCTCATTTGCTTCTTTCCATATTGGTCTTGTGTTGGTTTTCTTTAAGGATGAGATCTCTGATTTTGAAATCTCACTCTTTCAGATTTTTGTTGTAGGCACACTTGATGCGATCTTGGTAGATATGGAGATGATTAAGAGTGGCAAGACAACATTCGTCGAGTAACTTGAGTTGCGTTAATTGATCTTGATGAAAGTCATCATTATAGAGTATGTCATGCAAAGAGATGTGAAGAGAAGGTATTTGTACTTTAAGAGGCAAGACGGCCTTGGTTCCATACACTAAGGAGAAAGGTGTAGCACCTGTAGGGGTTCGGATGATAGTGCAGTAGGCCCACAAAGTGAAGGGAATGTGAGTGTGTCAATCCCTTCTAGTGTCATCCACATAGTCCTCCATGATTTTGTGGAGGAGATCATGAATGATATAAGTCATGGCACGTTGGTATGTAGCGCTTGCATTTTTGAGGCCAAAAGGCATGACCCTATAGTAAAATGTCCCCCATGGGGTGATGAATATGGTTTTATGTTGATCTTCTAGGGAAATCAAGATTTGGTTATATCTTGAAAACCCATCCATGAGGGATAGCATCTCATGACCAGCTGTAAGATCAACAAGTTGGTCAATGTTTGGCAAAGGAAAGTCATCCTTTGGGCAAGCTAGGTTGAGGTCATGATAGTCAGTAAAAATTCAAATTCCCCCTGTTGCTTTTGTGACAGGGACAATGTTTAACACCCATTGTGGATAATCAATGGGTTGGATAAATGAGACAGAAAGAAGACATTAAAGCTCCTCTTTGACAAGGAGTGTGATGCAAGGATGCATCCTGTGAAGTTTTTTCCTGATAGGCTTAGCTTCACAGTTCATGATGATGTTGTGGATGACAATGTTAGGGTCAATACTAGGCATATCACTATAGGACCAAGCAAAGACTTTGCTATGATCTGTAAGGAATGTGGTATAGTTGATTTTTTCCTGGGCATCTAAAGATTGACCAATCTTTAAAATGTGAGGAACATCAAAAGATGGGAGATTAATGTCAACAGTTGATTCATTTAACATAACCTGTGTTTTTTAAGGAAGTCATCATTATATGAAGAAGTCATCCGCACCCATGTAGGTGAGTATGGTATCATTGTCTAGGCATTAGACAGTGTTGATGCTAGAAGATTCATCATCTATCATGTCTAGATAAATGAGAGGAAGAGACCTTGATGCCTCACCTATTTGATAGGTCAGGGGCTCCAAGTGAATGGCATTTATGAAAAAAAACTAGGAGGGATGGAGACCACCGACTCTATAGGTGAGGGTGGGGGAATAGGTGAGGTTGGAGGAGAATGCTCTATGACAGTTTCATGGTGAGGGATCTTAGAGGGTTTTTTAGGTTCTTCAAAACCCATGCCATGTCATTTCTTGGCATTTCTGATTGCTTCATCGTTTGGAGGTTCAATGGGCTTGTGGGGACCTTGTTCATAATGCCCAAATCCAAAACCCTTCCATGCACACCTATGAAGATAGGTGTGAGCAAAGTTAGGGTTGCCGAGGAAGGAGAAATTGGAAGTGAATAGTCGGGGTTATGAGAGAGGATTTCCAATAGTAGGAGCCCGATCTATCCCTCCATAGGTGAGATTAGTTTGGAGATCTGGAGGACCATATGGGATGACCATTCTAATGTGATGGTCATAGTTAGGGTGGTGATGAAGTTTTCCATATTCCTACAGAGTTTGGAACATGTCAAGGGTAAGCAAAAGATACTCCCAAAGTGAAAGGTGTTGGAAGGTATCTTCCATAGGATCTTTCGTGGTCACTTGAGGATTAGGCGTAGGTGTGACCGGTGTCTGCGAGCTTGTCGAGGCTTTCGCAGGTGGAGGTGGTGTTTGGGTGGATGTTTTCAAAGGGATGAGAACATCAATAGGTTGGTAGGTCATGTTGCATGTTTTAAATGGGGAAGGGTCAGCAAGAATAACATGAACCTACCCCTCGTGTTCAAACTTGACACAACGATGCAATGTGGAAGGGACACATGTCATGGAATGTATCTAAGGTCATCCCAATAGCATGTTATATTGGACCTCCCCCTTGATGATATAGAAGAGTTCTAGAATTGTATGTGGGCCAACATGAACATGCAAGACCACAATGCCAATGGTAGTGGTAGTGGCATTATTGAAAGAATGAAGAATTGCATTAGTTTTTGACATGCAATTCTTAAAAAGGGCTAGTTGATCATATGCATGGGTAGAAATCATGTTGTTGCTAGCACCTCAATCAATCATAACCCGCTTAATGTGATTTTGATCAATGTAAGCCGTGATAAAGAGGGCAAGATCCTGATCTTCTAGGTTGTAGGTAGGAATCTTAGAATCACTGAAGGTGATGGAGGCAACGGTGGGTAACGATTTGACTAAAACAACCAGTGGTTGGGGGTCTTTAGGTTGGACCTCCACTAGCTATAAAGCTTTGATCAAGGCTTGGTGATATTGTGGAGAGCTTTGTATTAGGTCATACAAAGACATCTTCACAAGGGTTTGGTGAAGTTGTTTCACCATGGAGTCATGAATTGCCCTCGAAGATGTTGGTTGAGATGTGCCCAAGATCAAAATCTTGGGCTTTGGTGGTGGAAAGGGCTTGGTGAATGGATATGTACAAGGGGTAGAAACCTACTCTTTTCCTTTATCCTTTAGGGTTTGGGACCTGGTGGCCACATTAATAGTTTTGATTTCAAATAAAGGGGGAGAAGGTGGTAGAGGGACCATAATCTCGCGTGGGGATACCGATTCAAGTGAGGAGGTTTGGGAGGCATGGGATGGTTTTGGTAGTTTGTCAAAAAGGTGGTTAGGAGAATCCTCAATGAGAAGGGTGTCCTTTTCTAGGTTTTGGTGAATGACAACCTTAAGAGTGTAGTAACTCTTAGTATCATGCCCAGGTGTACGATGATATAAGTAGATTTGAGTGTCATCAAACCAAGATGGTTTTGATCTGAGAGGTCAGTATGGCTTAATGGGTGGGAGAACGATGCTAGAATATTGAAAAAATTGGTGTAATAGTGAATCATAGGAACTCGCTAATGGGTCTGCACTTGTTTTTGCAGTAGGGGTTGACAACTTCTATTTAGGAGTTATAGGGAGAGTTTTTCATACCACCTTTTTAGTTGGTGGTGTGGCCACACATGTAGATGGCAATTTCTTGATGAGAGGTATCAAATTTATTGGAGGAAATATGTTTTTGATAGGTAGAGGGAGTAATGGAGGTAGTTTGTTTTTATGAGGTGTTGGAATAGGGAGCATTCCTGTTAAAGTGGAAGGATGTGGACCCAAGATAGAGGGCAATGGTGAAGGTGGGGGAGGAGTATACCAACGTGGTTTAGCATTCTCCTTTAGTATGGTGCAAGGACTAATATTGTGTGGGGTGAGGTTAAAATCTAACTTCACTTGTGGGTGAGTTAGGTTTGATACAGGGTGAACACCGAGAGATCTAATTTGTTTCAACATGGTGGACGCTTGTGAGGGTTTGGATTCAGACGTGGAAGGCTAAAATTTTGATGATTTAGAAGTGGAAACCCGATCCTCATCAGAGACTTTGGGGTAAATCATTGTGGAAGGGTTGGTAGTATAAGGCAAAGTGGGATGTGTAGGATAAGGAGCCCTAAGTCACTCCCATAATGCCTCATACTCTAGGTTCTTAAAATGGAGGAATCCTAAGTTTTCTACCAATTGAGAGAAGGGTTTAGATGACGTCGCGTGAGGCCTTATAGTCGGTCCTTCAGAGGATTTGGGTGATTGTGAGAGTGAAAACATGTTAGACATAGTGATGATAGGCCAAAGGTGAGAGAGAACCATCACCGGATCTTCCTCGGCTGAAGTGGGTGAGGTGGTGAGTTCTTCTCTTGGTGGAGAAGGGATTGGAGAATTTGGATCTTCAAGTAGATAGAGCGCAAGGATGATCATGCCTTCCACATGTGGTCTAGGAGCGTGTAAAGTATGATCATCCATTGGTAATAAGAAGGATAAGGGTGGGGCCACTGGCATTGGTACCATCAAAGTATCCTCCAATATGGGAGAGGTCAAAGTAGACTCTCCTACGTGTGAAAGGGGGGTGGATGGAGGACTATCCTCCATCGGTGGAGGAAAAATAGGAGAGGAAGGCTCCTCTAAAGGGTAAAGTAGAGGGATGATGGCCCCTTTTGCATGAGGGCATGGGTATGAATGGTAACTTCTTCCAATGGTAGAAGAAGAGGGAAAGTGGGGGCAAGAGGAATAGGTAATATGGGATCCTCATGAGGTATAAGAATGGGTAGAGGAGGTGTTTGATATCGTGGGGGTGATACAGGTGAAATGGGTTCATCCACACGAGGAAGAGGGTGAGGCAAAGGGAGCTCTTCATTACATGGGGGTGGTTTGGGTAAAATAAGCTCTTCTACCTGTGGTGGAGAAATGGGTTGACCAACCTCTTCAGATTGTGGGAGAGGTTGGATAGGATTGAAAGGAAAGGCCATGTTGACCATGCGTATGTTGCATTCTTGAGGGTCATCAACCATGGTCTGAACATTAGTCTGACTTGGGGGATGGTTAGGAAATGGTTGCCTAAAGACATCCATGTTTTGGTTGGCCGATACATTAGGGTTATCCAAAACAAGGTCCCCTTTGTCTAACATGTCTTGAACAATGTTTTTTAGGGTTTTGAAATCATCCGTATCATGACCCTTAACATGATGATAGTTACAAAAGTCATTTTCCCTATACCATGCAAGGATGACTAGTGAGGGGTCAAATTGGATACGTGGTCGGATTTGAGGGAGGTTGAAGACTCCCTATTTCACTAATTTATCCAATACGAAAGCATACAATTTTCCTATTGGAGTGTATCATCGCTATTCATACCATTGTTGGAATTGTCTAGTGATGTTTTGCAAAGTGGAGGGCTCAGATTGGTTGGTTGTGGTAGAAGATGGTGACTTAAGGACCACAGCATTCACCGATCCCTTAGACTTAGGGTGGGAAGAAGAAGGTTTGGAAGAAGAAGGGTCATTGGGTTTTGCATTGGTATTTTTATTACGCAATTTGACCCTATCTTCTTCAATTGCACAGAGTTTAAGATTTCAGGCCATAGTGAAAGCTTCATTAAATGTGCAAAAAGTTTGAACCTACAGAGTGGATAAGATGTGCTTGGCACATGCTCTTGAAAAGATCTCAATGAGCTCAGGTTGAGGTAGTGAGAAGGAGAGTTGGTTGATCAAACCTCTCCAATGGGCAATGAAGTCTGTTATTGACTCATTCTCAAATTGTCTAATGGAATAAAGGTCTGTGATGGAGACCTTCTTGGTAATATTGATTGAGAAATGGTCGAGGAATAGCTAAGCGAGTTAAATGAAGGTGAAGAGAGAATGACTGGTAATGGAGCTATACCAATCAAGGGCGGTGCCAGAAAGTGACATAGGGAACGTGTGAAGCAATAACACATCATCATGCCCTATGAGGTAGCAAGCATGTCTAAATGCTTGCAGATGTTGTTGTGGATCTTCTTTACTCTGAAAGTGAGTAAACTTTGGGAATTCCCACTGGCTAGGGTATGGTCGAATAGGAACTGAAGGGTGGATAGGTTCATTGCAGATTTGTTTGTATGAAGTAACACTCCTCAAACCTGAAATAGATGTCTCAAGGTTTGACATCTTATCCATCCGCATCTTAATTAGATCAGCAGATGGATTGGCATGAGGGGCATCCCCTAAGTTATAGGGTACTTGGAAGGCATTGGAAGGGGCGTATGACATACTTGGTTGCATTTGTGTAGGTGAAACATACTGATAATTTGTCATAGGGGCCAATGTCAAGGCCAAGGGGGCTTGTGCCACAAAGTTAGAGGGCATAACTTGACTAGATGCTACCAAGGGTGGTTGAATGGTGGCAACACTAGTTAAAGGATAAGTGGTCACTCTCGTGTTTATAGGCGCAATAGTGGATGGGATAGAGATAATCAAGTTTTGGAAAGGTGTCAAACTTGGTTGAATTGTTTGTGGTTGAAGGGGTACAGAAACCTCGATGGAGGTAGGGCAAGAAAGGATAGAAGGGGAGGCCAAATCTTGAACATTGGCCATGGTTGGGTTACTAGTCGAGGTAGTGGCTTGAGTGACCATAGGTTGGGTAATAGATGCTATTGATATCACTATCGCTTTAACCAAAGAAGTTGGTATCCCATAAATAGGGTTACCCAAAGGATCTCATGTTTGGCTTCTAGCAAGATAATGTTGGAGAGCCTTGACATTATGGTCAAGGAATCTCTCAAAATCTTGATCCCCTTTAGGAACAATAGGAGGTTGATCAGGGGTAGGCTGGATAGGAGTATGCTCGGTGTCTGAAGTATACTCCATTAGATGACTTGGCACGAAGGGCAAAGGTGGGAGTGGCTATTGACTCACGTGGTCAACAAGGAATTTGGCTTGACTGCGTGTTAGGACCATCTAAGGCAAAAGGGTTTCAGGTTCCAAAAACTATGTGTTTTAATTTTAGAAAACTAGAATTTGTGTTAAATAGCAAGAAATTTGGGTTTTAAGCTTGTTGTTTGGAATTATTTATTGACAGTGACTGATGTTGGTTGTTTAATCGATATTATTTAGAAAATGTTGCCAACATTGGTCAGTTAACTGATGTCAGTGAAGGTTTGGTTGCCAACATCAATGGAGAAACTGATGTTGGTTTTTGTGTAATTCCAAAAACATAGAAGATTGATAGTTTTTGGAAGAAGAAGATATTCTGAGTTGTTTTGGACTTCAAAATGGTATGACCTTACTAGCTCAAACACTCAGATAAAACTAGTAGAATAGATGATTAGGCAAACAACCTCTAAAACATTAGATTCCTAGGAATAAGTTTTAAAGTCGTGGTGGCTTATGCCTTAAGAGAATGTGTTGGGAGTTGGACTTGTAGAACAGTTCCTAGAGAGGAAGTCTATGGCTAGTTTCAGGTTGTGTTATGGTGCTCAAAAATATCTGTGTTAGGGTTAGTACGTGGCCTGGTGCTGGGGCTTGCTCCCTTCACTTCACGAACCCAGATTTGAGCTGGGTTGCTTAGCCAGAATATACCTTCCCTATAGTTTATACTCTGCCAGAGAATAGAGTGGGTCCTCCTCTTAGTGGTGAAATCCAAGTAGGATCGTCGGGTGGGGTAAGGTATCTGCTAGGTGATGAAATCCTAGACGGCCTTGTCTCAAGTAATTTTATGTGTTTGATTTGAAGTGATTGTGGTTTGGTTGTGTCACATTTATGCACTACGATTCATTCATAATGCTTTAATTACTAAGTGGGCTAAGTGTGCATCCAAGCAAGAATGAAATGTAGTAGTTTTTAACCCAAATTGAAATATGTTATTCAAATGAAAAAAATGAAGAAGAGGTAAAGAGTATGAGTTTTTCACTACTCTATTATGCATGCAAGAAGTAACAAGAAGAAAAAGAGATGTTCTTTTTAACCTCTACTAATGATTTCCTTTTGAAACAAAAAGATAGAAGAGGGGATGCAAGAAGTGAATATTTTTCTAATGCATATACATGAAATTTTTATTTTTAAAAGAAGAAGAATGAACCCAAGGAAAACTCCAAGGGTCCCACCGGGCATGCTAGAATGTTTCTCTAGGTCATGCCATTCATTGTTTGTGCTCCTTAATGACCACTTGGTAGAGACTATTTCAACCACTGGAATAACTCCTTATGCTGACACCTTCTTTTTCCACTTGGACTATTTTTTCTATTTCTACGCTTGGCTCTTTGGGCTCCTTTCATGGTGGCTCATGTTTCTCTAGATTTTCACTAATTACATTTAAATGAGAAAGAAACTAGGGTTAAGAGGTTATGGGTTTGATGTTACCCAGATTTAGTATGCACCGTATCCAAGCCTTGTGGGAACTCCTCTTTGGCTATGGAGGAAACACCTGCAGTAAGAATGAAACTTAAACAAGAAAGATGTTAGAAGAGAATATGGTGGACTGCCAAGCTATGCACTTGGTCTCAAAAGCATGAATCTCCTTAAGGGATGATAGTCCATTGTTTAAAGAAAAAAGTATTGTAAAGGAAGAAATGATAAATGACTAAAGAAATAGAAAAGTAGATGGTGTGTACCTATTCCCTACAATCTATGTATCTCAGAATGCTACAGAAGACTAGTTGAAGGTTCTATCTAGTCTAGATGGGCTATTTAGATGGCTTTCTGGTTTGCTGGTTTAGAACATAGTCACCGATGTCGGTGGGTTTGCTGAGGTTGGTCAGGTAAATGGTGCCGATGTCGGTTGGGTTGCCGATGTCAATTAGATTGTCGACCTTGGATGGCTTTTAGAGTATTTCTAGGATAAATAGAGGAGTTTTTGGAAGTTTAAAGGTTGGTGCAGGGTTTTGGGAAGGTGAATGAGGTCTGAAGAAGGGTATAGGTAGAGGATTGGTGTGAAAAGGGGTGAGAATAAGGGGAAGGCCTTTCAGCCCCTCCATGGAAGAAGTCAGGCCTCTTGATAGTATTTAGAAATATCAATGAAAACTAATTGACAATATATTATAAAACACTGAAATGAAAACCAGAGTACTTAGCTTTATAAGGTGAAGAACCAGAGGTGTCAGAATAGTGATTCCCATTGTGGCTGATGTAATCGATGTTATGAGCCAATGAAGTGAACACGGATTGCTTCAATTCAGTAGCTCGAGGTCCTCGTACAACCTTTCAATCCAGTCTCTGGAATGATTTATGCAAAGCTTCAGTAGCCAGGAGAATGCTAGTCTAGTTCTTGGGCTTGAAATATCAAAGTGTGCAGCCCAATGTGTGAAAAGGTGGGGGCTAGCTCAATGATAGAGCTTGGCTTACGTAATCAATGTCAGCGATCCCACCGGTGTCAGCATAGAACTATCGACATTGGTTGAGGGTTGACTGACGTCGGTGGAGAGAGAATAGGTAAAAGGGCTATTTTTAGCTCTTTGCCCATTTCTCCACCTGCCAAGTGCCTTTTATATTGGAGAAAAGTCAAAAAAAGGGCTTATGAGGCATGGGAGTTGGTTAGGTATTTATGATGGAGTGATAATAGGTCATGGGTAGTTAGGATTTGGAGGACCTAGTCTCAGGTTGACTCATAGGCTAAGAAATGGTCTTAGGGTGAGGTGTCTAGGTGAGGTGTCCAAGGTGAGGTAATTAATTTAAAATAAGTAGTTTTTAAATTAATAAGGTGTGCAAGTGTGGGTTAGGAGTGTTAACATTTAGAAGGGGACCAAGGGGGGTTGACACGATATTGGTGTCTATAGGTCATTGAGTTCACTCTTGACTCTTGTATTTTTCCAACTTTGTCTTTTCCTAGTTTTGTCTTTTGTCATCTCTTGGCTCTTTCTGGCAATCTGAGTCCCCTGGGGCTATCTTCTATTAATCCTTGACAGGCTCCTTAGGCTCTTTTCTCATTGGGCTCTTCCTTTTAGTCCTAAGGCCTTTAAATTCATTCAGGTTCATGCTCAAGCATTTAAAGATCAATGGTTATTTCATTGCCATAAAGTGGACATTCACATACTTGTCACCATTTGAAATCCAATGACTATTCTATTGCCCTAAATTTGATGTCTACGAGGGCATCACCAGACATTTTAACTTGAATAGCTAGTTTGATATGATGGATTTTGATGTCTTTGGGCTCATCACCCCTTGGTCAATTCCTTTGGATTTCCTTCCTTCAACCTTTTCCTTTTGTCTGAGCCTTTGTCTTTTAACCCTCCCAAAGGGAAGGTGTCCCTATCATGGTCATCAAGAGCCCCCCGTAAGGGCACCTACCCTTCGGGGTACTTCGAGTGGCCTTGGTCCTCAAATCCTTCAGACAAAATGTCTGAAGGAAATGTTCTCTTCAATATTTGGCCCTTGTTTTGAGCGAATTCTTTTGGGAAAATTTTTGAAGGATTTCCTTCTGACTTTTTATCCAAAAGAATTTGCCTTGAATTTCTTCAGACATTTGTCCGAAGGAAATGTTCTCTTCAATGTTTGGCCCTTATTTCGAGTGAATTCTTTTGGGAAAATTTGTGAAGGAATTCCTTCAGACTTTTTGTCTAAAAGAATTTGCCTTGTTTATTTTTCCATGGGATTTTCTTCTAAAATAATTCCTTGTTTGGCCCCTTGCCTTGTGAATTTCTTCAAACAAAATATCTGAAGGAATTCCTTCAAGCATTTTGCCCAAAGAAATTCAACTTTTTATCTTTGCCTTTTCTGAAGGAAAACTCACCCTTTTTGCCTTGTATTTTGATTCCTCTAAAAGGTTTCCCTGCCCTCCACAAGGGTACTTAGATCCCATCAAATATCCCCATTCAACACTTGCCTACCCTCTGTAAGGGTATTTGACCTTTGAAGCTCTGTAAGAGACTTGTATTCCTGCTGGCCCATCCCCTTGCCAAAGGTTTGTCTAAGGCATTTTCACAAAGTGAAAATCCCCATACTGAACCAAAACATGCAGGTCTTTAGATCCTTCAATGCTTTATAGAACAAGTCTTATTGCAAAAAAAAAGGAGATTTTGCAGAAGGTGGGTACATGACTAGATTGAGAGTGCAGAATGGTGGGGAAGGAAGGAGACCAATTTTGGCTTGCAGGGCCAAAATGGTCAACAATAATCACTATAACAACTTCCCCCCATGTTGTTTGAGGTAGAGGTTAGGATTATATAGAATATTATTGAATCCATGTTGTATGAGATTTTCATCAATATTGATGTACCAAGCTCAGGGAGCCTATTTTATCCCATAGAGAGACTTGATTAGCCTACACACCTTTTGTTCTTAATCAGGTATCACAAATCCTTTAGGTTGAGTCATATAGACTTCCTCTTTCAAATATCCATTGAGAAAGGCAATTTTTACATCCATTTGATGGAATTTCCATCCAAATTATGCGTCCATAGAAAAAACCATTCTGATAATTTTTATCTTAGCTGTGGGAGCAAAAGTCTCCTCATAGTCAATGCCTTCTTTTTTAGCATACCCTTTTGAAACAAGCCTTGCATTATACTTATCAATAATTCCATCTATTATGTATTTGGTCTTAAAGACCCATTTTCATCTAATAGGCTTCTTCCCTAGTGGAAGATTAACAAGCTGCCAAGTGTTATTCTTCATCAATGATTGATATTCTACATCCATGACATCTTTCCAACATCTAGACTATAGGGATTTTTTTACTATAGAAGGATCATATGTTTCTTTCAAAATACTCATAAGGGCCCTATTAACATCTTCTTGAGCCATGCTTTGAGTCCTCAATCTTGAAGTGGATATATTTGGTACTTCATTCAAATTAGCATCTTGTATTGTACTTGTATACCACTTGGGCATACACTAATCTATAGGTGGTGGTATTGGAGGTCCTATTGGACTATCTTCATTTTCAATTTCACCATCACTATCTAAAAATATTACATGACTTTTTCTTGTATCATTTTCTTATGTAGAATATGGATTGATTATACTCTTTTCATCAAACACTACATCTCTATTGATTAGTATCTTCTTTGTTTCTGGATCAAGGAGAATGTATGCCTTTGATTTTTATCCCACAAAAATACATTATTTTTATTTTTTATCCAACTCCTTCCTTTTCTTCTTAATAATATACATGTATGCCTTGAAACCAAAACCTTGAAGGTGAGTTACCTTTGGTTTATTCCTTATCCAAGCTTCATGTGGTGTGATTCCATCAAGAGCTTTGGTGGTTGACCTATTTAATAAGTAGACTACATTGTGACAAGCTTCTACCCAATATGTATTAGGAAAATCTTCATACTCAACCATGTTGTAAAACATTTCCACTATGAATCTATTACACCATTCTGCAAGTCTATTATGTTGAAGTGAATATGGAGCTATCAATTAGAGACTGATTCCATTCACACTAAGATAGATTGAGAATTCTTTACTAGTGTATTCCCCCCATGATCTGATCAGAGGGTCTTGATTTTCATACCAGTTTCATTTTTAATTATAGCCTTAAATTCTTTGAAGACTTAAAAATCTTGATCCTTAGCCTTCAACAAATATACCCACATTTTCCAAGTCCAACTTACCAAGTGATCGATACTCAGTCTTTCTAAAGGGAGCTCTTCTTTTTTTTATTTCTAAGCAACCGGTACATATATTAGAATATTTCTTGAGTTTGGGAAGACCACAAACCATATCTTATTTTTTAAATTATACCAAATAACCATAACTCAAGTGACCATAAATTTTATAACATAATTTACTTAGTTTTGTATCTTTGACCACAAGTGTTTGATGATCATTTTGAATAAAACCAATCTAAATTTTTTTTCCAGTGTTGAAAGTCTTGGCAATCACTTTGAAATGCCTAGACTTTTCTTTGATATGGAAATTTTTTTGACCAATTTGGTGATCAAATTTAAACATGAGGTTTTGGTCAGGTAACTAATTAACAAATAATATATTTTTTATAAGTCTTGGAACATAGAAAACATTTAAAATGTTGCAATTTTATTTCCAAGTTGAAGTTTGATGTCACCACTACCTTGTACTATATATGAGGTATCATCTCCAAGTGATACATTGACCTTTGATTCTATTTTTGTCAATGTGGAAAACCATTATTTTCTCCCTATCATGTGTCTAGTTGCTCCTAAATCAACATACCAAATTACACTTGGATGATTGGTAGACTCATGTGTTTGAGTAGCTAAACCATATTCCATATTTGAAGAATCATTGTCTTCAACAACATTGCCATGTTGTTTAGGCTTGGAATTTTTATATTTCCACCTATTTTGTTGTTGTGGTTGCTTCTTTTCTTTTTATAGTGTATTGTTAAAAGTGGGATTCTTGCTTGATGAGCCCTTTTAAAATGTGTTGTACTAATAATTTTTTAAGTCATGTCCCTATCTTCTACAAATTTGATAGCTGTAAAAGAATGTGAATTGTTTGCTTATTAGTTTTGTTGATTATTCTACCTTGGAGATTGATTTGGATCCTTCATGGGTTTCTTCCCCTTTTGATTTGATGTGAGTACATGATCATCATCTACTTTCTTTGAATTATGAAAAGCTTCTTCTTGTTGCAATAAATTTACCAACACCTCAAAGGTTGGTTTTTGTCCTGTGACATTTAAAGTGGTAGCAAAGATCCTATATGTGGGAGGAAGTGATATAAGGACTATAGGGATAAAAGAATCATCTGTCATTAGTTTTCCCAAATATTTAAGTGAATCCCACAAAGTTGCAACCTTTGTAAGGAATGCTTTGACTTTCTCATTAGATTTAAGCTTGAAAGTGTGTAATTGGCTCTGAAGATATAAGATTTGATTTTGATTCTTAGCTTAATATACTATTTTAAGCTTATCATATGAATTTTTTGTAGTTGTATCACTTTTAATATGAGGTTGTACCTCATTCAAAACTCCAAACATGATTATTAGCTTAGCCTTTTTATTAACTTCATCATATTTTTATTATTGATCAACATCTATTACATGTCAAGCCCATGTGCCTTCTACCACTGACTAAATATATTCAAACTCTAGATGTGTTTGTAATTTTGTTTTATATGCTACATAAGTGTCACCATGAAGTAATTATTGTTGGGGATAAAAAATCTAGGTCCTAAAGCAAACATTATGAATAACAAGTTACGTATGATAAATTATGAATGTGATATTTAATTTCATAAATGAAATGTTTATAAAATTAAAAAATTCATACATAAAGAGATAAAATATCACACCAACACACAAAAGGATGTTTGACTCCATAGAAAATGTGTCAAAAAAAAACAATGGAAAAATGAGGAAACTAGACGTCGGTCTTAGCCAAAAATATGTTTGAGGTATTTACAACTTAATTTTCCCATTACGATAAAATTTTAGGGTGGAAAAAAAATAAAATATACCCCATTTTTTGGTCTTTAAAATTGTGGAAAAAATATCTTGTCTTGCCAAAATATCCTTTTGGGCTAGATAATTGATAATAAAAATGGCTTTTCACCTTACAATATTCACTATTGTGATGAATCAATAAATTTCACCAATGAAGTTTATAATATAATATATAATCAAAATAAATATATTTTTTATACTTTAATATCATGTAAAAACATGCACTTTCAAAAAATATAGCATGCAAATTAGATTTACCAATCAAAAGTTATGGCCTCTTAAAGGTCCAAAATACATGAACTAGTCAGCTAAACTAGCAATAAGCTAAAAAATTTAGAAATATAGGTGATCAAAATGTAAAAAATATCATTATTAATACATATATATTTAAAAAAAATCCAATTTTATAAAAAATCACTTTGTTAGGCTTCATGGATCAAACGTTATGAGCCTCGGAAGAAAAGATCTTCAAAGATGGCTAATAGTGGTGAAGGATAAACCCTTAGGGGCTAAAAACACCCAATAGGTGGTCATATGGTGTGAATAGAGGATTAAAATTGATGGTGGTGTGATGGTGGTGTTTATTTTGTAAGTGGTGGATCTATGTGGTGCTCCACCCAAAAAATTGACCCTACACCAAATGAAAACTTCCAAATTACCCTCTACCTTCAAACTTTCACCATGGGTGCCTTGATGCTCTATTTATAGAAAAAAAATACTTTTTGGAAATATATAAATGAAAGGAATCTAGTGACATAATATTTTATCCATTATTATTCAAAAAGTGTCAAAAAAACTACCATTTTTCTATTATTCCTCGTTTGTCTGACAAAATAGAAACTTAAAAAAATTATAGAAAATCACCAGAAGATCCAATTCTTTTTTTTTTTAATTTGTAATTTTTTTAATTATAATTCATATAAAATATAGGATAAATTTATATATTCTTTATTTTTCCATAAAATTATAAAATCAAAAAATGACCCTAAAAAAGATTAGATTTGATACGCCAAGCTAGGATTTAAGATTGACAGATCTGCATGACAATTTTTTCCTTCCATAAAATTGGCTAGAATTATAGAGCTTGGGATGGGAAAAATTAGAGAATAATGTTACATCTAAGGATCACACAAACTTTCTTTAAGCCTCTACTAAATCTCCAATGCTTCAAAAACCTCCTCAGGGTTTCCTACTCTGATACCAAATGAAAGACAAAATGAAATTGCATTAGCAAAATCACTACTAGAGGTGTTTATTTATACAATAATATGTGAGATTAAATCTCCTAATCTATAGGAGATTATGACTCACAATGTAACTAATCACACATAGGAAACACCTCACATAACTAACCTATGTCAATCAAAGGTGTAATACCTTAAGACATTTATTACAAATAAACTAGGATAAATTTATTATTCTAACAATAACAAGGTTTAGGAGTACACCTATGTGTTGATGTAACTACCTTACCTAATGTAAATTTGTTTTACAAAATATGTATCATTTTAAGGCTCTAAAACTAAGATTAGGATAAATATATATAAATATTTACAGTGCATATATCCAATAAGATAAATAGAGAGAGATATTAAAAAGCACATGCCCCCAACTTTGGAGAAAAAGTGAGTTAACACCTAGAAGGTGAGATTAGTTCAATTGTGTAACCCGATGATACTTATAACCTAGTGAGGCTAGATGATCAATTTCAACCTAAAAACTTGGCAAGATTGAGTAATTTGACCACCTCAACCATACCAAAAGGTGAACCAACTACTGTATTAGATGGGCTCAATATGTAAAATTTTGTAAGATATAAATATGTGCAATAGTTTTTAATCTCAATCTGATTTAGATTTAAAAATATTAGGCACATTTTGAATATCATATGTACCTTAGATATGTCTCATGATGAAACTATGTATAAAAATAGTACCAGTCTATAGAATTTTACCATAAATATGAATCTAAATCATATAATTGTGTGTTTTGGCCAATTTGGATAACCCTGCAAGTGTGAATAACATGATTACAAATCATTCCTCCACTATATATGGATAAATCTAAAACTAGTATAAGTACCAATGTGGTCATGTTTCTAAAACATGCCCTTATTATAAACTAGAGATACTGAATAGGTGTGGATAACATGCTTCCAAATCATTCTCCCATTTAATTTGCGAACTGATATAAGTACCATTTACTGAATAAATGTGGAAAACATGATTCCCAATCATACCCCTGAATAATCTAATTTTTTTGAATGTGTGGAATCCATGCCCATATAACATGACCCCACTGAATCTACAAACTGATATAAGTATCATATACTAAGGAGTGTGCATAACATGCTTCTAAATAATTCCCCCATTGAATATAAGAGATGTTCCAAGCATGGAGAACATGCTTCCCAAGTTTTCCCCCACTAATATGCACCCTTTTGAGGTAAGGTAAATATAGGAACTACTAGTTTTCTCACCTAAAAAGAATAAGACAACTGCATAATCTATGAATATAACCATGTAGCATATATAAGGGAAAATATTTAGGTAAATGTATCATTAAAATGCATAGAACCAATATGATCACATGTAAGACTAATATGTATGATGAATATCATGGTAACATATAGATGGTAATAGTACAAGCTCAACAAGTAAGCAAACACACACACAAGAGCACTCAAAATCAAATCAATAAATAATGGTTCAAAGTGACCACAAATAGGGGCATGTTCAAATGTCACACAATAAAAGGGACATGACTTAGTTGAATATCCATGAAAGCAAGGATGATATATTAAAATGTCCATACAAAAAATAATGACATATGCAAATGTCAATGAAAGTATGCATAGGCACGAGGGATGAAAGCAAAGGATCATATTTAAATGCTCAAACAAGCAAGATAAGACACTCAAAGAAGTGAATAAAATAAATCATAAGTAACTAACATAAACATGTCACAGTGGCTCATGGATATAATGTGTTATAAAATTATGTCAAGTGTATAGCATATGAACTACCATGTGTAATATATAATCATGGATAATAGGCATATATAAGTATATATGTAAACTCAAACATGATAGTGTAAACTAATCATCAAATCATATAACTTGTGTGTATGAATATCGAAAAATCATATTCCCCCAATGTCCATATGACATGAGTAGAGGGAAAGCCCAACATTTGAAATAGGAGTGTATCATGTATATATGTGTACATGTATAACACCCAATGTTGAAGTGTGATACATATGTGTATGTAAGAGTAACTGAGTATGTGATCCACCAATATATAAGTCACATATGGATTCCAAGGAGCCAATAGAATAAGTAAGTACCACTAGTGTTTTTGGGTTTTTGACTATTTTTTATTTTTTTGGTATTGTTTTGGAGATAGGAAAGATCATCTTATGATGCCACCCAACTGATGGTCATAAATATCTCCCCACTATAAATTTGGTGTAATATCTTGTGTACATAGCCAAAGAAATATATAGGTGTAATATTTATCACTATGGTATTGATGGCGTTGTGCATGTAAAATAAAACTCTATGGTTGTGAAGCAATAGTAGGAGTAATCAGAGTGGGATTTTTAGAACCCATCATTGATTACTTGTTTATTTATTTGGAGTAGTAATAAGAACATGTGTAGGTGCTCTAGATATCTGAACATAGTTTTTAGTAGAGGATTGGGATTCCATGGAATCCATTATATGTATTTGATGTAATGGTCTCTCAAGTACTATCTTCATAGTAAAGGGGATTAACTATGGCTTACCTTTTTGCCATGGATTAGCCTTAGTAGGCATGATAACTAGTTGTATGGGTATAAGTTTATTTTGTTCAAGATGATGCTTATATGAAATTCTAAAAACTATAATTACCTGATTGGCATGAATGTATTTGACGCACCTATGTATTATAGAAGGTATTTCTAAAAGAGTGTGTATCCAAGGTCTTCCCAATAACAAATTAAGTATTCTTATGAAAGGGATAACTAAAAATGTAGTAACCATATGTGCATGACCAATTGGTAAAGGCAAGTCAATCTGAATAAAAACATTCTAAGAGGTCCCATCGAATTCTCTGATTTATTTGATAGAGCACTGAAAATCATGAGTATAATCTAAGTGTGTAATTAATGTCACAGTGCAAACATTTTTGCTTGTAATATTATCAATCATAACATTGTCTATGGGGTTTTTATCAAGGTATGCTTAAATTAATAGGAAATGAATATCAAATTCATCATCCTTAATTTCACTATCATTAAAGGAAATATAAGTTATCTAAACCACAAGAGGTTGCATGTAAGTACCAATAATCCCATCTAGTGGGTGTGTATACTGTGATGGAGGAGGATGTGTATTATATGCCATTTGGACTTTTGATTCATTTTTAAAATGGTCTTGTAAATAATTGTTAAATATTTTCTATTCATGGTGATCACTAGGTTGTGAACTTGATTCCTTTGAATGATCCTTGAATAAAAGGTTTTTTTCATTGATAAGATATTGGATCTTGTGATTCAAGGTAAAACATCTACTTTTATAATGTTTTGGTCCTTGAGATAATCACAATAAGCATTCACATTATATCTTTTGGGTATAATTTGACTCATATCAACCTCAATAGGATGAGTAAGAGATATAACACTCTAGTAATCATGGGATTATTGAATTTGGGGACTCAAGTAAATGTGTAAATTGTCTCCTTGGTGCATTAGATAAGACAAACTGATTAGGATATTGTAAAACTATTTTAACCATGGTGGTTGTTTATTTTTTAGGCTCAAGAGGTTTTACCTTATAACTTGACTTAATTTAAAATTTTGTACTAGATGTAGATGCAACTAGTGTGTTTACTATATAATTGAACTTATTCAATGGTATACTATTTATCTCACTATCCCGTATAACATGGCATAAGTCATCAAAATATTTAAACTTCTTAAAGACATTGGACTCATGTAAAAGAGAAAGTAAACTTTACTTGAATGTAACTCTTTTTATGCCATATGATTGATCATTTTGGCTAGCATTGTCTTATATCTCAAGACATATTCATTTCTAGGTTCATCAGTTCCTTATTTTATTTTGGAAATTTGGGCATAAGAAATCTTATCAGAAATGCTAATAGAAAAGTGTGCTAAAAAAATTATCTGCAAGAGGTTTGAATAATTTTATGTATTGAAGAGATAAATAATAAAACCACCTCAAAGGATATTCCTTGAGAATTCTTGGGAATAATTTGGTCAAAAGTTTATCCTTGGAAGCATAGTCAAGACATGCTACATAAAAAGTTTGAAGATGTTGTTTAGGATCACCCTTGCCATCATAAAAAGTGAACTTAGGTGCAACAAATCCACTTAGAAATGGGTGCAAAGATATTTCAAGTGCAAGAGGGTTATGTAACATATCTTGTGAATCTATAGCATGAGGGATTTTTAAATATTTTTGTTTAATGTTTTTAATCTTGTCTTCCAAGGTTTTTATAACTTGAAGGAATGATTGAATTGTAGTCATAGTGGGAGATAGATTAGTAAGTTGAGTAGTCACCAAAGGTGATAAAACATGTTTTGAGTAGTAACAGGCATTAAAGATGGTATTTATGTTGAAATAATTAGTAATTCTAGAATAGATGTATCAATAGTAGTTTCAAGAAATAAATGTTTAAACACATAATTTGTGCCCACATTAGATGTATTTATTTGTAGTGTGTTCAAGGGGAGGGTTGTGTCCACTAAATTTTTAGAATTTTTGGTTTCTAGTATATTTTTTAAGACCTTATCAAGATCTTCAAGATTTTGTCAAATGCAGTCATGAAATAAGACAATAACATGCACTTGATCATAGTCTACTTGTTCATTTTCATTTATTTAATATTTTTCATTATTAGAATCTTCTTCTATGATAACCTTATCAGAATTTTGTTCATTATCCACATGAGTATCATCATGATATAAGGTATGATATTCCTCATTGGTTTAATACATCTTGGATGGGTAGATGGGAATCTCAATATGTTTAATAGACACCCCCCACCCAATCTAGGGATATACATAGGTTACATGTAAAATAATACAAATAGGAAATTAAAAAGTATAACAATCTAAAACCTTAGCTAATTTAAAACCCTAAGAATAAAAAAATTTGCATTCATATATGTTAGGTTTCTCAAATGTTTAACCCTAAAATAAAATGTGTGGTATGCTTTCAATTTAATATTAGGGTTAAGAATATATAAATTAAATGTAACAAGGGTGATAATAACATCTATAGTAGGCCAATTAAATGCTAAATTTAGATATAAGTATACATTAAATTTATTATGCTGAGATAGTCTAAATATGGAAAGTATAACTAGGCTATATATATATATATATATATATATATATATATATATATATATATATATTAGGGTTAAGAATATATAAATTAAATGTCACAAGGGTGATAATAACATCTATAATAGGCCAATTAAATGCTAAATTTAGATATAAGTATACACTGAATTTATTATGCTGAGATAGTATAAATATGGAAAGTATAACTAGGCTATATATATATATATATATATATATATATGACAAAGAATAGAAGTACTTAGTTTGTTATGATATTGATGCAGTTTTAAATGTAGAACATGCTAAAAGTAGAAGGGAAGATAATTCTAAAATGATATTTAGATTCAAGATCTAGTGCCTCTAGCTATTTGGATAGTTACATCAATCTTACATAGTTACGTCAATGCTACTATTTGATTCTAACAACAGTGTCATGTATGGAATATTTAGGGAAATAAGATGTAACCACCTAGATGATTCTAAGTTTGGATTCTCCTTTGCTTTGGTGTATTAAGATATAGGCCATGGGAAGTCACTCCTTGTAAAATGGAAAACCCTTAGCTTTCCATATTCAATGTGGCCTTCGGGGAAATAGGTTAGTGGTAAAATAGTTTCAAGTTGACCCCAATGACTTTGGTATCAATAGATGTTGCCTACATATTTAATACTCTGAAGAGGGACTTAAACTGACATAATTTTCCCCTACGTGTTAGCTTGTGTGTGAATCATACAATGTGTACAAAGCAAGTGCATTAATGACCTAGCTTGTAACTTGGTAAATCAAGCTCTTGGGATGTTCTTTTAGTAGTTCAGTCATATATATGTGTTATACCTGTGATTGGTATGGAAATAGGGAAACTTTTGTCAATTGAATGCTTGATAGAGTAATTTTTGATAAGTGTCTTGGTCTCTTTGGTATTTTATAGGTGATGAATGAATGAGGGTTGATATTATATTTATAACAATCCTATTAAGAGATAACTCACATTAAATAACTTAGGCCAAACATTAGAATACATTTTATTTGCAAAATAGATGAATTTAGATCACTGAACACTTGCATCAAGATAAAATAGTAATGTTTACATTATTGTCTATCTCAGACATTAGTGTCTAAAGAGTAGCTAAATAGGTACAGGATCAAAACTTGTAGAGGTAATATAAGTACATTTTAAGCATTCTATGCAAGATATAATGTATGTGTCATCAATATAAGACTGGTCGAATTAAGAGATAGGCCAAGGGGTAAAAGATAGAGTAGATGCAAGGATTGTCAAAGTAATGAGAGTTTAGAACTAATAGGAATAACTAAGGTCTGATTTTTCCAAGTTTACAAGACTAAGGTGATATATAATCATAAAATATCATCTAAATGTATATTTTAATCCATAATATATCATGAATGGTGAATAACCTATAATATCCTTTGTTATCATATGATGAGCCCATATTGCTTCAAAAAAATTTAAATTTCAATCTCTTTTATTCTCACAAATTATTTTTTTATGATTAAAATCAGAATTTTGTTGGTGGACTCAAACTTGTCTATTCCCTTGAGGATAATATTTTGAGGAATGACTAGAGATAATATAATAACATCCTAAAAATTCTAAGTAATCATTTTAAATAAATTGAGTAATACTATTAGAAATAATCTCATATGGTACACCAAATATAGAAAAGATCTAATTTTTGAAAAAGGAAATCACTTCAACTATAACAAAACTTTTAAAATCTTTGGTTTATGTCCATTTTATAAAATAATGTGTAGCAGTCAAAATATAATTATGACTAGCTGAAGAAAGGGGATGAATATCAGAGATAAAATTAATTCCTCATTTAGTGAAAGTTTTTTTTGAAATAATAGGATTCAAAGGCATGTAAATTAACCTATCTCTACCAATGAATAATTGGCAAGGAATGCATGCATGAACTAGCTTATAAGCATCTTGAAACAATGTAGGCTAATAATAACCTACACGTGAAATCTTATATTTAGTTGTTTTTTTTGCATAATGACCACTGTAACTACCTTCATTACATCCTCTAAGAACCTTAATATTTTTATCATGAGTTAAAAAATTTAAAATAACTCCATCTCTATTCCCATAGAACATAAAATTATCTAATAAAACAATTTTTAAGTCTTGAAGCTTAAGAGATATTCTTTGTTTCTTATCCAAGTTATTAGGATAGGCCTATTTTGAAAATTAAAGATTAAATCATGATATAAATCATCCTCAAAATGCAAACAATCCCATTCATTCATTTCATGTCCAAATTAAAACTATTTATAAAAATCATCAACTTTCATAATTTGAAAATGAGGCTTAGCATGTAAAGACCCATCATTTGACAAGACTAAAACATTTATACTTGAGGTCACTTTTTTGGTTAAATATTTTGATAACTCATTACCTTTATAGTTTTAGATGCTTTAAATTCAAGATCAAATTCTTGAATCCTTAAGATCTATTTATCTAATCTTCCTTAGATGGTAGGCTATTTTAAAAGATAAGAAAGGACAGGGACATTGAATCTAATAATAACTTTTTTCCCATCAAGAGATAATAAAATTTGATTAAATAAGACACCAAAGATAATATAATTTTTTCAATCAATGGATACTTAATTTTTACATATTTTAAAATTTGATTCATGTAACCAATAGGATTTTCCTCATTATTCGCATCGTCATGCGTAATTACAACACTATGGGCTTTTTAGTAGCATTTACATAAAGAAGGAAATGTTTCTTTAAATTAGGTTTGGAAAATATAGGAGCACTTTTAATGGTATATTTAATATTATTAAAAGTTTAATTAGCATTGAATGCAAAACATAAAACTTATCTTTCTTTAAAAGCATTTTCAATGGGTTAGACTTATCAACAAAATCATAAATAATTTTTCATATAAAATTAATTTTGAAAAGAAATATCTAAGACCATATTGGTATTTTGGAGGTGGTAGATCCTTAATAGCTCTCATACATTTTGGATCAATATAAATACCATTTTTATAAATAATATGTCTTAATAATTTACCATTTTTAACACTAAAAACAAATTTCTTTGGATCTAAAGAAATACCATATTTTATGCATATTGTGAAAATTTCATGAAGATGGTAAATATACTTTATTATTTTCTTGGAATGCATAGTGAGATCATATAAATAGACCTAAATTACTATGCCAATTATGTCATCAAAATCTACATGCATGGATATTTTAATTTTGGTACCTACATTCATAAGGCCAAAATTCATTATATTAAAATCAAAAGTTCCCCTATGCATGGTAAATGTAGTCTTATGTCTATCATCTGAATTTATAAAAAAATGATTGTAACTAGAAAATCTATCAAGTAAAGACATCATTTCAAACCCTTTAACCTATTAAAAAATATGATCAATGCTAGGAAGAGGTAAATTATATTTAACACTAGTCTTATTAAGATCTCTAAAATCTACACAAATTATAATATCATTTTTATTTTTATGTATAGGTAATAAATTAGCTACTCAAATTGAATATTTAACAAAAAAATGACACCACCATCAAAATTTTTATCAAAATCTTTATTGACGGTGTCTTCCAACAAGGGGATAATTCATTTAATCTTTTACCTAATAGGTTTAGTACCAATTTTGATAGGAATATCATGTTTAATAATATTGGTATTTTAATATTTTAGGCCTTTGTAAGACCAAGCAAAAACATCAATGAATTCTTAAAATAATTTTATAAATTTAACCTTTTCCTCAGGAGTGCATTTAATTCCTAAGTAAACATATTTAGGATTTTTCTCAGTACCAAGATTAATTGGAATAGTTTTACCTATAATTCTCCTTTAAGGTTTCTTAGTTCATGAAAATTTGGATTGATCATTAGGAGTGAACATTGACTCTAGGTTGAATAGGATAGAAGGTAATTCATTAGTACTTAACTGTAGATAATCACCATAATTCAACTCATAATCATCATGATCAAAATAATTTCCTTGAAGAAAAGAATCAATATCTTTAACAAAACTAAACACATGCCAATTTTCATTTAAATCAGGAACTTTAGGTCTAAAAATTTTAGAAAAAGAGAAGTCAACAATTGGTTCGCTTTCACTTAGAGTAGGATTCAAATAAAAAATAATGAGCTTATCATCTTGAGCATTAAATTATCTATGCATATGAGTGATATTAAAGGCTTCAAAAATTTCAAGCATAAACCAAACCTTTTGAGTTTATTAATGAATATAATTTTGAGTAGTTTTATAAAATTTTCTAATTTGTTTAAAAATCAACTCAAAATCACCAAATAATTATAATTATTTGACATTAAATTCAATAGATTTTTCTAAACCTAAGCATAAGGATTCAAATTCCATTATGTTATTAGTATTATTGAATGAGAGTTTATAAGCACAGTCAAATATTTTACCAATAAGATAAATTAAAAAAATTCCAATACCATTTCCACTTTGTGAACATGTTCAATCAAAATATAAAGACCATAAAGTATATCTGAAAAAGTCCTTTTTTTCTATTTTTAGGTTCATCTAAGGTTAAGAGTTCATAGGTACCAATTCCAATTTCAACATATCCAATATTTTGTGGTATGGATTCTATAGGGTTATTAAACCATTCCTCTCTTTGTATGAATGTAATCCCATTGCCAACAGAAACCCAAGTCATATCCTTGCCCATAAAAAAATCAATAGTTTTTTACCAATCTCTTCCCAATAACATAGTGTAACTACTAGGAATATATAATACTTGGATATTATTCATACATCTAATTATTTCATTTTATGTAATTTTGATAACAATAAGTTGATATTTACCAAAACTTATGGTTTGACAAGAATCACAACCTGTGAGTTTCTTATTATCGATCTCATAAGATATTCCCAACTGATTAGAAATAAATTTTGGTATCATATTCTTAGAAGCCCCTGTATCAATGATACAATTTTGAATAATTTTGTCACCATTTTTAACTAAAACATAAAAATGAGGTGTATAATCAGTAGGAGGATCATGAATTTGAGTAAAAATAGGAGAATGTTCATTACTTTTACTAGTTTCTTCTTGAAATCCTATCACATTTTTAGAATTTAGGGTTTCAATAGCATCATTAATTTTATCAAGTTGTCTAGGTAAACCAAAAACCTATTATAATAAAAAAAACACACCTTAATAGTGGCCAAATCATCTATAATATTATAAACACCAACCTTAGGATGACAAATGTGAGTATAATTCTTGAAATTATGCAGAGGATACTATGAATATTAAAACAAGCTGATAAAGGGTTATTTTGTTTGGGAACTAAGTATTACATTATTAGAAGTAGCATTATTTTTTGTGCTTTTTTCTTTATCTTAATTTATGGAAGATGATGACTAATTATTAATTGTGCTAAAATATGCCTCTTGATTGAATTTGAAGCTAAGTTGGATCATTGAATGCATGAGATGACTAGGAGATAAACATGACTTCAATAAATAGTTAATTGAAGCTTTGACCAATCAACTCCAAATGCTCTTCTACTTGAATGAAAAATCTCTTTAAAAATTGAAGCATGCATGAAATTCCAAGTTAGCTCCTTGAATATCTATCCAACATTAAACTCTTTAAGCCCTTCATGTATTTAATTCTTCATTTTAGAACTAAAAGAGTTATTCTTGAAGTGACTACATGTCTTGGACTATAGATATTATTTTATAAATGTAAAAAATAATATATTTATTATATTTTTGCATATTCATTCTCATCCTAGACGCGCCAAATATTTTCTTGGGCCACTCTAATTTTTCTACATGTATTCTTTTGACATTTTTTTGGGCTCTTTATTTTTGCTTCTATATATTTCCACAGTCAAAATTTCTCTTCGACTTTCATCTTCCTTCATTTCCTCTTCAAGATTTTTCTTGGTCCATTTCTCTTCATCCTTTCCTATGGCTTTTCTTTCTTTTGGTTTGAATAATTCCCTCAGATAAAATTTTTTAAGGAATCATATCTTTGGGCTTTTGTCTATTTCAATTCCTTTGAACAAATTGTCTAAAGGAATGTCCTTACAAATTTTATACAAATGTTCCTTTAGGATTTTTGAAAAGTCGTTCGGCTTTTGAAAAAGTCCTTTTGGAAATTTGGAATTGAACCTTTTAGAGAAATTGTTTGGTCCACTTTGTCTTTGAAAATGTCTTTTTTTTAAGGGAAGATACCCTTCAATTTTTTTGAAATGCACCATTCAAAAATTTGAAATGGACCTTTTGCCTTTGGAGAGACCCTTTGGATTTTTTGAAATTACCCTTTGGGAGAATTTCTTTAGACTTTTCTCTCAACAAAGAATACCCTTTGGGAAAGAGTCAAGTGACCATTCAACAAAGTTGCAAGGGTCTGTGAAAAAGTTAAAATACCCTTTAGAATTATTGAAATAACCCCTTAGCTTCTTGGAAGAACCCTTTAGATCTTGACAATGGCCCTTCAAACTTTGGCAAAGGTCTTTTTGAAAGAATTGAACCCTTCAACCCTTCAAAAAAATTATCATGGACTTCAGGAAAGTTGTCAAGGTCTTAGGAACTTTGAAAAGACCCTTTGAAAAAATGAAAAGTGCCCTTGATTTTGAAGATGCCCTTCAAGCTTTATGAAAAATGCCCTTCAAAATTTTTGCTTGGACAATCCTCCCAAAAGAAATTAACTATTTGAACTTGTTGAAAACGGATTTTGAAACTATTTAAAAAGACCTTGAAACCAAAAGAAATCTTCAAAACTTACACATAGGACCATTTCTCAAGAAAAGAACCTTTCAAAGATATTGTTTCTAAAGTCATTCCATGAAAGCCCAAAGTATATCATCTGCTTTTAAAAACCCAAAGTCTTTTGCTTGTCCTCTTTTAAACTGCTTTGAGCAACATAAATACCTCCCTGCAAAGAATAAGAGAAGTGAAAGAAAAGTCCCTAAATCACCTAAACAACCCTAAGACCTGTTAACCATGGATTCTTTAATGATTTTTTAGGATTGGTTACTGAGTCACAAGATAAAATGGCATGGTATGTAAAGTTTAAAATTATAAGGGTTGCAATTTGACCTGTGGGATCAAAATTGTCAACATTTTGGTGACTCAACTGGGAAGCATGCCTACTATGCTTAAGAACTAGACCATATACATGACATTAGACTCACAAAGTAATGATAAATTTGTTCCATGATTGCTCTTTTGACCTGGTATGAGGCAACCTTAATCCTCCAAAATAAGAAGGGAAACAAAAAAAAAAGAAAACTAAATAACAAATCAAAATGTACAAATAAATCACTTATTTGAGACAAAGCAAAATTAAACTAATGTGCTTGAACAACACTTGGAGGAAAAAAAACTAACTAACCATGACAAAACATGATCCACCTAGATCAAAAGGGAAATTCATGAACTCACTCATTTTAAGATATGGTGTAAGTTGCAAAGAAGGATGTTTAGTAATCATAACCTTTGATGAGGAATTTTTATTCCCCACCAAATCCCTTAGCATCACCTCAAAGGAGTCATCAACATCAAACCAATCACCAACAAAGATGAACTCACCAAGTACTTCTGGGTTTTTTTCATACTACTTGTCATCTAAAACCTTGTCAAGTGATATTTCATCTATGTATTGTCCTTGAGTGACCTCATCATTCTTATGAATAGGTAATTTTAATAACCTCATGCTTCAAGTTCATATAGCTCTTCAAGGATATTTGAATAGGCAACCCAATCTATATTATGATCTTGAATAGGTGATTCTTGATCAAATTTATCATAAGCATTCTCTTAAATAGGCAACATATCCCTACAAAGATCTTTAATCTCTTGAAAAGATGCAAGGTAAAACTACCAATCATCTCTTTTTTCTTGATTTTTATCAATTTAAATAGAATTTGCTTAAAATTTATCTTGATCCTTCTCAATAAGAGATATCTCTAACTCATTTATTACTTTAATTTGTACTAACTCCTCTTGGAGTTCTTTTACATCAAGATCAACCTTCTCATTCTCAACTAAAATCTCAAGTGAAGTATCAATTAAAAACTCTTCCTCATGCACACTTTAAGCATCCTCTTCGCACTCTACAAGAACCTGACTCATAGGTGTAATCCCTTTCTCAATCTTCTAGAGAACAAGATCCTCCTGAAGAAGGGAGATGGTGGGAGGGTGATGAAATTAATTTGTTTGAGAGGTAAAATGAAGCATGGGAGGTTGATCATGATCAAATTTTAGGATATAGAGGTAAATGGAATCATTTAGGGAATTTTGGAGAGGAGGGAAAGAGAAAATATTAGAGACCTCTACATTTTGTTCCTTCCACTTGGCCATTACCTCATCAAAGTCTGAAACCTACTTATCTTCATGGAAAACTTGAACTTAAGGGATTATTGGTGAGAAAAGGGGACTATAAGAAGGTTTAGTCTCATGAATAGTGTCTTGATTAGGCTCTTGAATAGGAAGCTCCCTTAGTACACACTAGGCATGGTTAAGAACTTCATGAGAATAAGGAACATAAGAACCCTTTGTAGACAAGTGGCTCAACTCAATTTTCTACCTCTCCCAAGCCTCCATCTTCTCTAATACAAAAATACACAGCTCATTTATCTCTTTTGGATCATTGGACACATGTTGGAATAGACCATTCACTTCTTCATGCTGAGAGTTTGAACAAACTTTTATTGCATATGCTAGTATTCTAAGCTCTATTTCATCTGTTCTTTCTTGAAGCCAAGGCTGATCATATACAACATCATATCCAAATGGGAAAGGTGAAAACTGATCTTGAGACTTATATGGCTCACAAGGAAGGTAAGATTCATTCTCTTGATAATAAGGATCATGAGAAACTTGATAAGGCTCAACATAGCTTTGATAATACTCTTGATAAGGCTAATTAGGCTCATAAAAAGGCTCATAGGTATCATGACAAGGCTGGTATGATCCATCATTGGGATGATAAGGAAACATACCATAGGAATTCTCTTCATACACAACCATCAAAACTCATTCATGATAATGTAATAAAAATAGACTTACATGGAAACTGTGCCTGAATTATTAGAAGCAACTACTTGAGCTTGGAATAACCAAATACTTCTTGAAAAACACTATTAAAAATACAACTTGATCAAGACTAACTCTAATGAGTCTCACTAGGCATGCCAAAAACTATTGTTAATCAAAATCACACCCTTTTAAAGGTAGTTTTAGGCCTTCACAATCTACTACAACATGGAAACAATCCTAGGCTATGGGTGGCCTAATCGGTGGATTGAATCTCTAGATTCTAAGGGCTAGCGCTCTTTGGTGTATCAATTAGGATATCTAATCTATGCTACAAACTACTAAAAAAAATTAAAATGGAAACTTGAAATTAAATCCTATCTAATGATGATTATAGACCTAAATTTTGGATCATCCACTCAATTTGAGCTCTTAAAAAACACTTATTAGACAAGAAAAATTCTAAACTTTCAATTCTAATTGATTCCTATGCATCAGTTTTTCATGAAAAGGTTCTATCTTGTGATCAAATATTGAGGTAAATGATGGAATAGGCATGATTCAACTCACTAACCATCTACTTATATCCACTGTAACTTTATCTAAAAGACATTAAACATAGAACATGACCTGCATAATCTAATCAACTAGTAACTAGGTAAGAATCAAGACTTGACAAGGAAGAAAAATTATATCACTTATGCAAATGACTGACATAAATACACTTTACCAATATTCTAAAATCTAAAAACAATAATACTTCTATTTATCTAAAAAGGTTACAAAACTCAATCTTTGGTTGAATTTGGTCTTGCCAAATGAAAGATTCTTATCTCCAAAATGGCTAACTTACATAGAAAAAAATACATAAGCCAAAGATTGGTAATAAAAATAGAAGAGGACATCAACTCCCACTTCAGCCCAAGTTTAACTATTTCTATCCAAGAATAACCAAGCCTTATAATAATATCATTTTGTCTTATGTCTTGCATGAAAAGCTATTTGGCATTTGAAAAGGAATAGTGGGCCCATATTGGACTAATCTATCCCATGTATGAAAGCTACACCATAATATTCAAATGAATATGCCTCTTGATTGAATTTGAAACTGAGTTGGATCATTAAATGCATGAGATGACTAGGAGATAAGCATGACTTCAAAAAATAGTCAACTGAAGCTTTGACCAATCAACTCTAAATGGCCTTAAAATTACATGAAAAATATCTATGAAAACTAAAGCATGCATGAAATTCCATGTTATCTCCTTGAACAGATATCCAATATTAAAATATTCAATCCCTTCATGCATTTGAGTCTCTATTTTAGAATTGAAAGAGTCATGCTTGAAGCAACTACATGTCTTAGACTATAGAACTTATTTTATAAATGGAAAAAATAATATCTTTTTTGGATTTTTGCATGTTCATACTCATCCTAGACACATCTAATCTTTGCTTGGGCCACTTTGCTTGTTCTACATGTATTATTTTGGCATTTTTTTGGGCTCTTTGTTTTTGATTCTATCTATTCCCATGGTCAAATTTTCTCTCAGACTTTCATCTTCCTTCATTTCCTCTTTGGGCTTTTGCTTGGTCCATTTCTCTTCATCCTTTCCTACATCTTTTATTTCTTTTGATTTGAATAATTCCCTTAGATAAAAATTCTGAAGGAATCATATCTTTGGGCTTTTGTCTATTTCAATTCCTTTAGACAAATTGTCTAAAGGAATGTCCCTTCAGGTTTTTTGAAAAGTCCTTCAGATTTTGAAAAGGTCCTTTTAGAAATATAGAAATAAACCTTTCAAATAAATTGTTTGGTTCACTTTGTCTTTGAAAATTCCTTTTTATGAAGGGAATATACCCTTCAATTTTTTTGAAATGCACCATTCAAAAATTTGAAATGGACTTTTGCCTTTGGAGAGACCCTTCGGATTTTTTGAAATTACCCTTTGGGAGAATTTATTTGAACTTTTTTCTTGATGAAGAATACCCTTTGGGAAAGTGTCAAGTGACCATTTGACAAAGTTTCAAGGGTCTATGGAAAATTTAAAATACCCTTCAAAATTATTGAAAGAACCCCTCAGCTTCTTGAAAGAACCCTTCAAATCTTGACAATGGCCCTTCAGACTTTAGAAAATGTCTTTCTAAAAGAATTGAACCCTTCAACCCTTCAAAAAAAAATTCATGAGCTTTAAGAAAGTTATCAAGGTCCTAGGAACTTTGAAAAGACCCTCCCAAAATAAGAAAATTTCCCTTGCTTTTGAAGATGCCCTTCGGGCTTTATGAAAAATGCCCTTCAGAATTTCTACTTGGAAAATCCTCCTGAAAGAAAGTGACTATTTGGACTTGTTGAAAAGGGATTTTAAAACTATTTGAAAATATGTTGGAATCAAAATAATTCTTTAGAACTTATACATACGACCATTTCTCAAGAAAAAAACCTTACAAAGAAATTGTTCTCGAAGTCCTTCTATGAAAGCCCAAAGTATATCATCTACTTTTGAAAACCCAAAGTTTTCCATTTATCCTCTTTTAAACTACTCTGATAAACATAAATACATCCCTATGAAGAATAAGAGGAGTGAAATAAAAGTCCCTATATCACCTAAACAACCCCAAGACCAATTAACCATGGATTCTTGAAAGACTTTTTAGGACTAGTTATTGACTCACAAGACAAAACGGCATGGTATGCACATTTTTAAATGATAAGGGTTGAAATTTGACCTGTGGGGTTAAAATTGTCAACAATCAACATGATCAATAGAGATGTTATCATTTCCCTAAATATATCTTTTAAACTTTTAAAAAAATATACAAGTGTTAGGATCATGATCTAATTTACATACATTAAAATAATGAACTTTCTCTTCAATTTTATTTTTATGAGGAATGAAATATTTACCTAATGTATACAGTTTATCATTTATTTATTTCTTGATGGTGACCAAATCATTGACAATATTATGAATGGCTTTTAAATTCTCTGCATTATCAAAATTTAAAATTGTTATAGCTCTATTGTTAAAACTAACACATTTTAATTTATTTTCTTATTCAATACATAAAGTTACAAATTTATCATAATCTATAACATCTTTGTTTTCTATGGCCATTTTATACTTTAGAGGCAAAACATTACAAAAATATAATCTAGACAATTTGTTAGATGGTTGACATCATGAGGAATCTTTTGACTCAGTCTAGTGAATCTAAATATAAATTGGCAAACTATTTCACCTATATCAATAGAGATATTAACTAATTCATTGACTAAATATAAATCTTGTTAAGATTTCCAAAGAAAATTTCTAACTAATCCTCTATATCATTCCAAGTACTAATAACATTCGTAGGAAGGTTAAAAAATTATTGTTAAAATTAACCTTCTAAAGTTTGTGAGAAAACTTGAAGAGAAAAAAATTCGTTTACAATACCAAGAGTAGCACAAAATAATTTGAAAAAAATATAAATGGTCTTCCCAAGATTCAATAGGACTTCTAGTGAACTTATGGACATTAAGTCATTTTAGCAAAGGTAATTTACCCAGATAGACACCAATGTTAAAAATATTTTCATGAATCTAAGGATTCACTAAGGGCTAAGAAACATCTTCATCAAAATCTACCTCATTATCAATTATTTCAACTTGATTTTTTTGTTTTTTAGGCTTGGAATTAGGTCTTGAACTCTCAATTGTGCTTGTTCTTCCATCGGATGTTTCAAAAAATTCCACTACTTGACTGGGTTGATTTAAATCTATAGTTTTATTAAGGTCAATAAGGGAAATAAAATATTCAAGATGAATAGAATCAAAAAGGGATCATAATATAGGTTGAAGATTAATAAGTAATATATATTCTCTTTCTTTCCTAATATTATGATTAGTTTCCTAGATATGATGTTGTATTTCATGAGTAATGTTAACATACAAATCACTAATTTATTTTTCTTCTTCTTTCTTAGTTATAACCTAAAGAATATGAGGTAAATCATAAGGTATGTTATACCAAGCAAAAAGAGTTAGATTAAAAGCAATGTCAATTGGATCTTCAACAATAATGATTAAATTTTGAATAAAATGAGGTGGACATTCAATGGTCATGGACAAGAGAAATCAAAAGACCTAATAACTGCTACGATGGGTAGGAAGAATAATACTATAGGAATTTTGAAAGCAAATTATTGGTAGGAATAAGGTGAGTTGTAACATGAGGACCCTACTCAGTCATGACAGTCTTGATGGAGGCTCTTTTTTCATCAGTTATCATGAAGGATACTTTGGTACACATAATGGAAATAATTTAGGGTCTACCCATCATAGGATTTGAATCTACCAAAGGAAAAATAACTACTTCATGGGCTGATTTGGTTATCGGTGAGCCTCCCCTTTTTAAACCCTCAAAATATTATTTTTTGGTTCCTTTAGGTGATAAGAATGAGGTATGTCTAATATCCCAAATACTATCATAGATAACATTGACTCATCCTTGTCAAACTCTATTCTAGATAAATTTAATGACTTTAAGTCGAATATAAACTCTTTCCACAAGTGGGAAAACCTTAAGTGGTGACCTAAGGGTTAAATCAACATTATTGCTATGCCCAAAAAATTATTTCTACTTAACTTCACCCATTTCAAAGAATATATAAAGATCCTAACTAGAGATCCTTGGTTTATGGGAAAATCCATATTTAGCCTCCAAAAGTGGAAGGCAGGTCTTAATCTTGGCAACACCATCATGGAAGACATTCCTATCTAGGTTAGATTATAAGAACTACCTTTAGAATTTTATGTATTAGAGGTTATTTTAGGAATTCTAAGAGCCCTTGGCCAACTAATTTACATAGACCATATGATTAGATCCAAATGCAGACACCTCATTGCTCTGGTTTATGTTTTTATTCTAGCTAATAAACCTCTGATTCATTCTATCAAGATTAAATCTAAATATGGGGCTTAGAATCAAAGAATTGAGTTTGAAAGGGAATAAAAAATATGCAAAACCTATAATGTCCTAAACCACTCATCTAAAAACTACCCTTTAAGCAAGAAGCCTTCCTTTCCTCTATCTCCCTCCTGGGTCAAAAAAACCTCTACCTAAAATCTTCCTCTTTGGCCCCTCTATCCGTAATCCTTCATCCCCTCTTAAATCCCCTTCATTTCCCCCTCATAAATAATATTTGGATCCTCTCAGCTTGTGGAAAATTTTCTTAGATATTGTTCCTCCTATACCCTTATTGGCTCTGAATATCCTTAGCCCCCTCGAGTTATTTTAGCTCAATAATCCCCTGTAGTTACTATGAATATCCCCAAGATTATCAAAACTACTTCCTCCTTAGGGGACATATTAGCTAAAGTAGTATTTGTGTCTCCTGTTGCTCTTTCTCATCACTCAAGGACCCACAAAGAGAATCCTATTCAAATTCACCATGCACCATTTATTGTGAATCTTTATTGCTGGATAAGGATTTGGTCCTACAAGAAATTGAATCTTCTCATATCCTTTAAACTCTAATCAAATTCCTAGAGGGGCCTAAGACATTCTCCCTTAATGAAGGCCAATGTTATTCTAAAAACAAAGGGAAAAGTTTTGATATTTCCAAGGATTCACTTGAGGAATAGTGGAAGTTAGTCCAATAGAAAAGAAGCAGGTAAAAAGTAGATATCAAAGAAGAACATAAATCTTTAGGTAGACCAACAAATCAAAGCTCCAAAAAATTAGAAATAGATAGGTAGGTATCAAAGGGTACATAGATGACCCTTAGACATTTCCAAAATAATAATAACTAAAGATCTTATCCTGGAACATAAGGGGGTTGAATAACCCTAGGAAATAGAGGTTGGCAAGACAATTAGTCATCAATAACAAACCTAGTATTTTGATTATTTAAGAAACTAAAATGTTTATGGAAAAATATTTTAATAATAATTACAATATTTAGAATAAGTATTTGTGCAATTTTATAAGATTTAGAGGTGCCTCTAGAGGTTTGGCAGTGTTTTTGGACCCCTCAGTTTTGGATGGCAATCCCCTCTTAGAAACTGATTCACACATCGTAATTTTTTCCAATAAATTCACACCAAAAGAAACTTGGTTCTCACTAATGTGTATGCTCAAAATTTTAGGAAAGATAAGATACAATTATGGAAGGACTTGATATACATTAAAAATTATTTTAAAGACCAAAATTGGATGGTGGTAGGAGATTTCAATTCTTTGTTGATTCCCAGGGAAAAGAAAGGGGGAATCTATTCCCTTAATGACATGTTGGATTTTAATGAGTTTATTATTGATGCAGAAGTAATTGATGTTGAATTAAAGGGTAACCCTTTCATGTGGTATAATAGGAGATTGGGTGATAATCTAATTTAAGTCAGACTTTATAGGTTTTTGTTATCTTTGCATTAGAACTTACACTCTACTAGTTCACTTTCTTCTCTTCTCAGGATTAGTTCTGACCACAATCCACTAGTGTTTCAAAGGGAAAAGATGTCTAAATCAAAAAGTATTCCTTTTAAATTTGAAAAAAAATGTTTTTCCAATCAACCCTTAGAAGTCTCTCTTAAGGAATGGTGTGAATTCTTGGTCCAAAGATCTGCTATGTATATCTTGGCCATAAATTTTAGACATGTCAAGAATAAACTTAAGATTTAGAATAAGGAAGTTTTGGGGAACATATTCATTCAAAAATGCTTAATTAAGTTAAAACTTAGAATAATTGAGATGAAAATAAACACCTATGGGCTATCCCCCTCCCTATATTCTAAAGAAAAGCAACTCCTAAGTCTTTACCATAATCTGAAAGCTAAGGAATAAATTTATTGGTGTAAAAAATCTAGGAAGGAGGAAAAGGACATAGAGATTCAAATAGTTAATTTATACAAAAATATGTTGGCTTTTTCCCCTTCTCTAGATGCTCAGTTAGAAGAATAGGTGTTAAATCTCATATAAGGAGTCATATCCCAAGACTACAATGACACCATCCTCTTTTTCACCTTATATGATTAAATAAGATCCATTTTTTTCCTTGCAAGGGATAAGGCTCTAGGCCTTGATGGTTTTCCACCATTTTTTTCAAGTTTTCAAAGACATCATTCAAAATAAAGTCCATCTGGTAGTTTTTGAATTATTTAAAGATGGAACTATGCTAAAAGAATTCAATAATACTCTCCTTGTCCTCATCCCTAAGAAATAGGATGCTAATCAATTGATGGACTTTAGAACCATCAGCCTGTGTTCTACTTTTTACAAAATTTGCACAAAAGGACTATCTTTAAGAATCCAAATGTTACTTGACAAATTTATTATGAAACAAAAAGGAGCCTTAATTTTTGGTAGAAAAATATTATATGGAATAATTATTTACCATGAAACCATTCACTCGATGGCAAATCATTCCCAATAAGGAATGTTCCTCAAGCTGGATATGAATAAGGCTTTTAATCAAGTCTCCTTGAAATTTCTCAACAAAATCCTACTCTAATTCAATTTTAATCAGACTATTAGAAACTTGATTTCCTCTTGCATATCAAATATCATATTCTTAGCAATCATCAATGGGGTTCCCAAAGGTTTCTACCTAGTAGGCAGAGGTCTTAGACAAGGACATCCCTTTTCTTTGTATTTATTCATCATAATGGCTAAAACCCTTAGTAGGATTATTGACAAGGCTAGATCATCTATAATCATCAAAGGAATCATAGCGACTCTAAATAGCAGACCTATCACCCACCAATAATTCATAGATGATATTATGATTATGGGATAATTTTTGGTTTTTGAAGCCAAGTGTTTTTAAAAAATTGTTAAAATCTATGAGATTATTTCTGGTTAGAGTGTCAACTTCTCAAAATCTCTCTATTTTTCATCAATACCTATATTATCTTGAAAGATAAGATCTCTAAGATTTTTGGCTATGTTATTAATAATATCCCCTCCTCCTACCTTGGTATTCCCCTTTTTGATGGCCCTATGAAAATAGATTTTTGGAATCCCCTCTTAGATAGGATTCAGAGGAAATTATCTGGGTAGATAGGGAATTTATTGTCTCAGGTTAGAAAATTACAAATTATTAAGAGATCATTATAGAGTATTCTAGTTTATTTCATTTCCTTATTTGTAATTCTTGTAAATGTGGTTGATCAAATCGAACAAATCGATAAGAATTTTCTTTGGAGGATAATGAAGGACAGATTCAGATTCATGCTTATCTCTTGGAAAAAATCTTGTATTCTATATTTAAAGGAGGATTGTAGCTTATAAGGGTGATATTCATGAGCCAAGCTCTCCTATCAAATCAAGGTTAGATGGTGATAAAGGAAGACAACTAGTAGACTAGGATCATCAAGGCTAAATACCTAAATTTTGGGGAGGGCTCTTATTTCTTGGTAGAAGATGGCCCTAGAAATGGTTCAACATTTTGGAAAGCATTGAGAGTTGGGAATAACATCCTTAAAAAATGCCTTAAATGGAATATTTTCAAAGGTAATAAAGTGGATTTTTGGTAGGACCCCTAGATTTAAACCCCTTTGGCCTCCACAATTCAAGTCATGGAGCTGTCAATTAATTTCAAAGAGACCATCAACTACAAGATGTGCAATTATTGGGAGGATATTGAAGGTAGGAAAAGATGGAAATCTCTCCACAAATAAGATCTGAGTCAGCACCATGCTCTTTTTCTATAAAATTTTAATTTGACTCTATATAATATTCACATTAGTGTATTTTTAAAATAATATTCTCTCATTTGGAAAGATGATCCTAGTGGGCTATATTCAGTTAAATTTGGCTATCTTTCTCTGTGGGACTAGAGGAAATTTGAATAAAACTAGAATGATCTCTAGATAAAAAATCTCATTCCAAAGATCAATGTTTTTTTCTAGTTAGATGCTTAGAACAAGATTTTTTACAGTGGATAACTTATGAGGGGAATCCTTATCCCCAATAGATGTGTTCTTTTTAAATAGGAGGATAAATCCATAGAGTACATTTTCCTTGCATGTTCATTTTCCTCCTCCATCTTTATTCAGCCTCTCCAACTACTCATGGGTAACTCCTAATACTATTAAGGATTTGATCACCTAATGGAAGCCACCTTGGGATTACCCACCACTAAAATTTTGGTGGAACTTGGTTTTTCCACATATTTTTTGGGGCATTTGGACCTCAATAAATTCTATTATATTTGATAACCGTAAGCCTAACCATTTTTCTACCTTCAAGAGAATCATGTCCTTTATAAAATAAAATTGGTTATCCTTTTCTTCTTACTTTGATAAGTATTAATCCCCATATTTCTCCTAGATTCTCAATCAACTTAACCTTAACATTCTTGGTAAATCCCAAAAGTAGTGTGTTGACAGATCTAAGGTTAAGTGGACTCATCCTTCTCCTAATTGGTTCAAATTGAATTTTGATGGGGCTTCCAACGGAAATCTAGGTCTAGCAGGAGTGAGAGGAGTCATAAGGGATTCCCATGGGAACCTCAAGGTAGCTTATATGGGACCTCTTAGGATCCAAATGAATCATGTTTTAGAAGCTAAAGTTGATTTATGAGGCATTGATATTGCAGTGAAACTTGGCATAGAATATCTCTAGATTGAGGGAGATTTCATGAATATCATAAACTGCTTAGAAGGATTGACTCAGTCTTCCTAGAACATTTATATGATTATAAATTATGAAAAAAACATGATATCTTACTTCAAAAGGGTGTCAATCACTCATGTGTATAAAGAGGTAAATAGAAGTACCAACAAAATGGCTAATATTGGGGTCCATATTAGCTCTTTTATAAGCTGGTAAGGTGATGTGTTCCCTGATAATATCAATCCTTTTATTGAACTCAATAAAGAACATCCCATACAATGAAATGATGTGTTTATTTATGTCTCTTCATACCCAACCTAAGATAAAATATGCTAACACATGTAAGGACATTATAATCTAGTCACTTGTGAAGGCTTTGCATGCTAAATTTAATTTATCACTTCACAGTAATAATTTATTTGGATCCACTTTCAATAGTCTCTTCATTCTCATTTATAAGGGATTAGGCTGCGAAGCTAGTAGAAGATTCCTATAGAAAAGTAAAATGAGAGGTGACTATGACCGTTTCAAACCCATCTTCTACATGGATGTTAAGGAGGATGAGTATGTTTGGCATAAGATGGTAAAAAAGGGTCTAGATACATACATGGAATGGTTAGCCAGATATGACATCACATTATATAAGGATTTAACCTATGAATGGAAGGAAAAAGTGGTCTGTATGCATGGTTTAAAGATTCTAATTATTGAAGAGCTTATAGGGGAGGTCATAGGGATGGATTACCTGGGGGTTAAAGACTTCAAGGATAAAAAAGAAGGAAGAACTTAATATTTTCTATAAAAAATATAAGAAGAAGTTGAAGGTGGCATCTTATAAAGGGTTCATGAGGGTAGACCTATTGAGGAAGTGACTAGACATATGCTTAAATATCATGCACTATATCACACTGGAAAGAAAATATATGATAATATTTTCACATCATTTTCTTTTGCTCAATCACTTTAAGGGTCATATTATTAGTCTCCCTTTTTCTTTTTAAATCATTGGAAGTCATGATTTTGAATTACAAGAATAATCACTCGATGGATCTTATCCACTAAGGGTTTATTCTATTTTTGGTTAAGAAGGATGAACCCTTGTGGTAAAAAATTATGTCAAAAGTAATTAATATCACTAGTAAACAAGAAGACTTAGCTAGGAAAGAGGATTTCTTCATGGATTCTGAGTTCAAAAAAATTAGGAATGAGCATAATGTTGGTGCTAGAGAAGAGTTTATATAGGAGGATCCAAAGTTGAGAGGAGATGACATGGGGGTTCCTAAATTCATGACACCAATTACTAGTAGGGGTCAGGCTTTTATAAATCCTAAGATGAAGGATGTCTTTGAGCAGTCCTTTAATAAGTTATATAACAAGGTGTTTATTCAAAAATTGTTGTGTAATAAAATTGTAGATGAAATTGAAAATATTAAAGGGTTCCTGGTTCATTTAACTTTTGATATGAGTTTTGGTAAGGAACATGCAGGCACAAATGAGCTCACTCCTCAAGGAAATAAAACCACTCATAGAGATGGAGAAGAATTAAAAAAAAAGGAGTCAAACCAAGGGAAGGAGGAATCCAAGATCATGGGTTTCAATCATAGGAGGCAAATCGAGGATAAAGAATATATAGTTGGTCATAGGACTAGAGGAAAGATCAACAAAGTGAATAACATTGAGACCAAGAAATTGGTCTATTATAGCAAGTCTGACTAGTTGGCCTCATTTATTTCTCTTTTGGTTGGCATGGGTTTTTGGTTGAAATTTAGTGTCTTTTAAGCTAAAGGTGGTTTATCCTATCGGGTTTTAGGCTTTATCCCTTTTTGTTTTGTTGGTGTATCATGTTTATCTTCCACTTTCTTTTGTATGGGTACGAAACCCATTAAACCTATTTATTAACTTATCTAATAGAAAAAATTTAAATAAATATAGAAAAAAGAAAAAAAGAAAAGAAAAAAAGAAAAAAAAAGATATTTCTAAAAACTTCCCAATAGATTCACCAAATTATTGAGGGTGAAAAATGGCATACCAATGAATCAACCCTTTCACCTATCACAAAGGTTTATATGAACTCATACAATTATATTTTAGGGGATAAGGAATAATAATTCATTTTAAATATGAAAAAAGGGTTTTAAATAGTTCTATGAAATAATTAATAATTCAAATATTGAACATTACATAATTATAATTCATAAATAAAATTTCTCTTAAATATCAATAAAAATGAATCAGATTGCAACTATGTAATCTAACCTATCCAAAAAAAAAATCCTATATAATATTTATGTTTGGATATTAATGGTAGGGTTTTTCATTGATGTTTGAGCATCATTAGTAATGAAAAAGTGGTTTAGCAAGTTAGAGTGATGGAACATGGTGGCCTAGTGTGATGCTTGCATGAGTGAACATGGGTATCCTAGGTGAATGATGTATGATGGATTAAATATTGGTATGATGTTTTGTTACATGTTTATAATGTTTTCTATGCTCAAGGGTTAACTTCATATGGTCTTCATGATGTATACAGGTCAGTTTGTGCCTTGTAGGCTTGATCTTATATAGTTGCCTAAGGGATCTTAAGTAATTTGGCTTGTATGCCATGGTAAGGAGATTAGTATGCTTGGAATATACATTTTGTACATGTATATTATTATTAGAGGTTAGGTAGATGGTTTACATGAGGTGGAAAGAGGTTTGCAAGATAGTTTGGCCGTTGGCCTAGTTGGCCTAGATGGGCTTGTGAGGCCTAGTGAAGGGTCAATGAGTGATTTCAAGTCATTTCACCATATATCTAAATAAGAGATGATAAGAGAGTTTTTTTAAGTATATTGACCAAGTTATAGGTCATAAGATGAGATATAAAGTTAGAAATGCCTTAATATGCTTCAGAGGGTATTCGAATGGTGCATTTTGAGTTTGAGAGGAAAGTTATCATGTTCTTCAACTCATGTAGACTTTGAATGGGGAGATGATACTATTTTATATGCTGGGTAAGGTTCCTAATAAGGTTTTCTAAGAAATATTTCATGTATTAAGGGCTTATTCTTTATGAATGATTGCTAAGAAGGTAAGCAGGTTTTTATGTGTAAAAACCCTAGTTGTAGACATGATGTTGAATATCCTTCTTATTGATGATTAATAAGGCTTTGGATGGCCATAATTATGTTTTTAGGTTGTATATAAATTCTCTATGATTATAAGTATGGGCTTGGTTAATCTAGACTATTTTTGGGCCCATAAAAAAGTACTTAATAGTGATTTTGATTTTGAGAGAAATTTGTAAGAATTACCAGGGAAAAAATGGGTGTGTCATGAAGCTTATAAATTGATTCAAAAATTCATGGAAATTTTTAATAAGATTCATTTCTCTGTTTTAAATATCTAAGTCCTCAAAGTTTCCTAATCGATATGAAGGAAAGGGTGCCATGAGTGAGAAAAACTAGTCAAAGTGAGAAGTGGAATTAAAAGACCTAATCAATGAGTAGGGATGGGTTTGAGCTCTTGGAGGTAATGTATGGGATGTATGAACTCTATAAATGAAATTTTTATTGTTCTTATTCACTTTTAGATGAGTGAATGGTTGACTCATATTTGACCATGATGTTTTTTGCTAGCAAAAGGAACCTGGTTTGGATGATTGAGGTTGTTTGTAGGGCAATTGGTCAGATCAAGTGTTCCTATAGATTGAAGAGTGTTGAGAAATCCTTGAAGTATTTTATTAAATATTTTTAATGTTTTAATAATCTCCTATTATTCAAACATAGTCACACAAGTGGATTTATGCTTCATTTGTGAGGTGTTTGTGACATGAGCTCATGGTATGGACTATAAAGCTTTTACATAGGTTCATGGTTGAACTTGGGAGAAATAAGTAATTCTTCCTAAAATTTTCTAAAGTGAGATGTCTGAAAATAATTGAGAATGTTGTATATAAAAGATGTTTTATGCCCTTTTTGGTGGGGAATCAAGCTAGACAAGCAAGTGTTTGTGACGATATTTTTGAAGACCTTATACAAAGGTTGTTGAGGGTCTTGGAGACCAGAGTTATTTAGGGTTTGATTTGAGGAGAGTATAATTATACTTAGCATATTTATATAATTATATTGAACATATTTTTGAGATTTATGACTGAATATTTATAAGTGTGAGCGAAGGGCTTTAGAAAGGGTTATTGCTTGTGTTGGTGAGATAGCTTGATGTTGGTGGCTTGTGTGAATTTGTAGAATTAAAGAAGGGTATTTTTTCAGGGATATTATTCAAAGGTTGAAGAAAATAAATATTCAAAAAATTTCTCTTTTTTAAGGTGCTTGAGTGGGTGCTCATTCACCTTGGTCAGAAGGACTTGACCAATCTAGGAACAGGTGTTCCATGTGAGATAGGTGTCTCACTAAAGGCCTATTGTTTGACCCATATTTATAGGATAGTAGTCCATTTAATTTTAGGCTTTATGGTGGGTTTTATTCTCCTTGAGTCTTTTCCATATAATTCTAGGGTAATCATTGCATGTATTATTGTTCATTGTTACATCATGCTTTGAGTTTGTTTATACTTAAGAGGTTTTTGAAGAAAAGTTTTAATTGGTTTACCACTAATTCATCACCCCCCTCTCAGTAGATTATTCCCCATTAATTGGTATTAGATTAGGTCATTTTTTGAGGCTTAATAACTTAAAATGTGATCTTTAGGTAAATTATGGTTCATAATGAAGATTCCATGTTTGTCCAAGTTACATTACATTCAGAAGAAAATAGGGACAAAAAGTGGTACATAGATAGTGATTTTTCTAGTCACATGATAGGAGATAAGAGTAAATTCATTAATCTTAATAAATAAATCCCTAGTTTTATTAGGTTTGGTAACAACAAATCCACTACTCTAAGATGTAAGGGAACTTTGAGTTTAGATAATGGAAATTCAAAGACTGAAAATGTTTTATATGTTGAAGGGTTAAAGAATAATCTTCTCAATGTTAGTCAGATGTGTGATCAAGGTAATTTTGTGACCATCTATGATGATGTATATGAAATTAGAAAATGAAAATATGGCATACTCCTTGACAATATTCACAAGTCAAAAAACAATATGTATGTATATCATGAATCTAAAAGAGAAAAGTGTTTGATGAGTCAAGTAGAAGAAAGTTAGCTATGGCATAGAAGACTTGGTCACATAAAATTCAATAATATGATAAGGATTAGTTCAAAGGGTATTGTAAGACATATACCCAAGATTTCTAAGGTTCCTCAATATTTTTTTAAGTCTTGTCTCCATGGTAAACAAGTAAAGAGAAGATACAAGATAAAAGAGTTTTCTACTACTAAATCATTGGAGTTAATCCACACTAACTTATGTGGTCCTATGAGAAATCAAAGTCTGCAAGGTAATTACTATTTCATGTTATTTATTGATGACTTCACAAGAATGACTTAGATCTATTTATTAAAATAAAATTTAGAAGCTTTTACCAAGTTCAAAGCTTTCAAATCCCTTGTTGAGAATGAGAAGGGATCAAAGATCAAGTGTGTCAGACCAGATAGAAGAGGAGAATTATAGTCTAATGAGTTTAATGATTTCTATGATACTCATGGAATAAGAAGACAATATTTCACTGCTAGGACTCCACAACAAAATGGAGTGGTTGAAAGAAAGAATAGAACTATTTAGGAATGTCTAGAACTTTACTACAAGATGCCAAGTTATTTGATGGTTTTTGGGAACAGGCAATAAGTACTTCAGTATACATTCTTAATATATGTCAAATTAGAGTGAATAAAGATAAGAAACCTTGTGAACTATGGAAAAATAGAGATACAAATGTCAATTACTTTAGAGTGTTTGGAAGTAAGTTTTACATCAAAAGGGATGAAGAAAATCTAGGCAAGTTTGATTCTAGACCAGATGAAGGAATCTTTCTTGGATATTCTTATATTAGTTATTCTTATAGATGTTTCAACAAAAGACTTCATAAAATCATTGAAATTTATAGTGTGAGCTTTGATGAATGTTTTCCTGCCAAGAATTCTAGTTTGAAGTCATGTGATTCAACTACTAGTCCTACAACAAATAAAGACCAATCTATCTGTCTATCAGATGAAGATGATGAAGAAGATACCAAAATTGATACTAAATCTCCTTCAAGAATGACTCGGGTATATCATCTAGCTTCTCAAGTCATTTATGATGTGAATGTTAGTATATAGACTAGGGGAGATTGTTGTCTAATCAAGATTAACATGATTCAGCCTTTCTATCTATCTATGAACCAAAAACCTTCATTGATGCTAGTAAGGAAAAGGAATGGTTTTATGCTATGGATGAAGAACTTGATTAGATTAAAAGAAATGACACTTGGAATATAGATCCTAGGCCTAAGGGAAAGAATATAATTGGAACTAAGTGGGTATATAAGAATAAGTTGAATGAGAAAGGTGAAGTGGTAAGAAACAAGGATAGGTTGGTATGTAAAGGCTATACTCAAGTAAAAGGGATTGAATTTGATGATATTTTTTCTCCTGTAGCTAGAATGGAAGCTATCAGACTATTTTTGGCCTATCCTAGTTCTAAAAACTTCAAGGTATACCAAATGGATGTTAAATCTGCATTTTTGATTGGAAAATTAGAAGAAGAAGTTTTTATGGAGCTTCCTAAGGTTATGCTATAAAAGATAACAATTTTTTTTATAGATTGAAGAAGGCTCTCTATGGACTTAAACAAGATCCTAGAGCTTGGTATGATAGATTAGATAAGTATCTCCTAAGTCAAGGTTTTAGAAGAGGAGTGGAAGACAACAATATTTACATCAAGTTAGAAGGAGAACATTAATTGCTTATTGTGGTTTATGTGGATGACATAATCTTTGGTTAATTAAATGATAAGATGAGTAAGGACTTTGTAGAGGTAATGAAGATTGAATTTGAGATGTCTATGATGGGAGAACTCTTATCCTTTTTAGGAATGCAGATAAATCAACTAGATAAAGGGATCTTTATCTCTCAAGCCAAATACATTAAGGAGATGATTTATAAAATTAATATGTTGGATAGCAAACCCATGAGTACTATGGAAACTAGATTCAAGTTGAGTAAGTGTGATGAGTCTCCTAAAGTTGATCAATCCTTGAATATATCCATGGTAGGGAGCCTATTATATTATACTACTTCTAGACATGGTAGTATGCAAGTAGTAAGTGTAGTTGGAAGATATCAAATAGATCTTAGAGAATCTCACTTGAAGGCTGTTAAGAGAATCCTAAGGTATCTCAAAGGCACCATGAACTATGGTTTGTGGTATCCTAGGAGTAAGGAATTCAAGCTAAGATCCTATATAGATGTTGATTGGGTAAGAAGTGTTGATGACATGATTATAACTAATGGAGGAGTGTTATTAATAGGTGAATCTTTGGTATCTTGGTTGAGCAAGAAGTAATCTTTAGTATCTTTGTCTACTACAGAGGCTAAATACATTGTTGTATCTTCTTATTAAACTCAAGTCATTTGAATGAAGCAGACCTTAGAAGATTATAAGGTAAGTCAAGGTGGTCCTTGTCTTATTATATGTGATAATACAAGTGTTATAAACATTTAAAAGAACTCAGTGATGAATTATAATACTAATAATCCCTATCAAGTATCACTTTCTAAAGGAGCAGGTTAGTGATCAAGTTGTCAAATTGGAATATGTACCTTCTAAGGAACAACTCGCAGACATTATGACTAAACCATTACCTAAAGCTATGTTTGAATATATAATATACTATCTAGGGGTCATTCTTTATTTATTGAAATAATGATGAGTAATTGGGAGAGGTGAAGCAATCAGTCAAAATAGTTACTTAAGTTGCTGAGGTTGGTTGATTGTTCAAGAGGTATGTTTAGGTCTTTTGTTTCTAAAGTGCATTTTTGATCAATTTTGATGCCTTTGTTGAGTGGTGATTTGAAGGATAAGGAAGAATTGGTTTGTGTGACAACTTGTATAATATTTTCATGAGTCATTCCCAGGTGGTTTGAGTCTTTGATTTGCTTAGATGTGAGTTTTTATGCTCAAAAGTCTGAGTTGGCCATTTTTGGCAATGTTGACTGCTTAAAAAGTGCCAAAGTTGCTCATATAGTGTAATAAAGTGTTTTTAAACTTGATAATGGGTTATCTAAGCTATTTTTATATGTCAAAGGAGGGAAGAGGGTTTGGAGATGTTGATGAGGTACTCACATGTGATTTTGACCATTTGGTCAAAGTGCCTGCTATAGGTTTTGGTTTGTATGCACATAATGCTTGATTTCAAAGGTCATTTGAAGATTGGAGATGTGTCATGAAGTTTTTAATGCTTAGGAAGGTATTTACATGTGATTGAGACATGTTATAGGTGGTTTCATAGGTTGATGAATTATTTTGTGCCAGGTGGAGCATTTTGAGTGGTCTTAGGCTCTTTTTCTCAAGAACATGTGTTTGGAGGCTTATAGGAAGTCAATGTTACCAAAGGTGTGGAGGATTGAAATTTATCATGGAATTGAGTTTTGCTGGTATCTATCTCAGGTGTCAATGTTGACTAAAGGTTAACTTTTGACCAAGTGTTTTCTTTGAAGCCCTAGTCATTTGGGCATGTTTGGAAAAGTGGTAAAAACTTGGAGTTGAAGGTTGGAATATTTAAAATAATTTTAATGGTCCAAATGGGTAGCTGAATCAAGTTTTATAATGGTTTTGAAGTGAGTATATTTAATTTTATTTAAGTTTTAGCTCACGAAGAGGCTTAATTGGCTACTAGGCTAAGGAAGGAAGTATGCTAAGGAGGATGATTTGGAGGATAAGTTTCAGCTTGTCTAAGGGGGCATGGTATTGGTCTTCAAATATTAATTTTCATGGATTGAAATGATTAGGGTAGAGAGTTATGAGTTTTTTAGTGGCCAGATAGGGCTACAAGGGGTCTAAATAGGCCTAGTGAAGAAAATGAAGATTATTGAAGAAATTTTCCAAAGGAGGATGACATTTTTGGTTCCATATGAGCATTTTGGCCTATTATAAATGTGTTATAGGTGTGGTAATATGATTAGAGTGTCTTTGGTGGTCTGTAGGGTGTCTTGAGATCAATGGTAAGTGAGTTTGTAAGATACTTATGTGCTCATGTTGATGTTTGAATTGGTGGTTGTTGTTCTTGGAGGTCCTGTAGGTGTGCATTGGCTATGTATACTGAGGGGGAGTATTCAATATAGATCAAGGTCTTAGGGGGAGTTATGGTGCCTTGTATTTGTTGACAAGTCCAAGGATCTTGATGGCTCAAGAGAAGTTTTTGAGTAAGTGCACTTTCCAAGGGGGAGTTGTGAATTTTTAAGGTCTGAATGGTTCATTTTAAAAGAATTTATTATAGGTGAGCATGTTTTTATGAGTTTCCTTCAACTCACTTTTTTGATTTCTATGGTGCCCAATGTTGAAGAATGTCCACTTTGTCATTCTGGAAAAGGGGGAGAAGTTTTTTGGTGTGTTTCCATCAATGACAAAGGGGGAGATTTTTAGGATATTGATAGTAGGTGTTTTTATTGATGTCTAAGAGGCATTATCAATGACAAAGTGGTCTATCAGATTAGAGTGATGGAACATGGTGTCCTAGTATACTTGGAGTAGTGTGATGCTTACATGAGTGAGCATGGGTGTCCTATGTGAATGATGTATGATGGATTGTATATTGGTATGATGTTTTCTGACATGTTCATAATGTTTTCTATGCTCAAGGGTTGACTTCATATGGTCTTCATGATGTATGTAGGTCATTTTGTGCCTTATAGGCTTGACCTTGTATGGTTACCTAAGGGATATTAAGTATATTGGCTTATATTCCCTGGTAAGGACATATGTATGCTTTTAATATGCATGTTGGACATGTATAGGATGCTGAGAGGTTAGGTAGATGGTTTTCAAGAGGTCTATAAGATAGTTTGGCCATTGGCCTAGTTGGCCCAGATGGGCTTATGAGGCCTAGTGAAGGGTCAATGAGTGATTTCAAGGTGTTTTAACCTATATTAACCAATACAGAGGTCATAGGATGAGATATAAATTTATAAATGCCTTCATGTGCTTCAGAGGGTGTTTAAATGGTGCATTTTGAGCCTAAGAGGAAAGTTCTCATGTTCTTCAGCTCATGTAGACTTTGCATGGGGAACTGATCCTTTTTGAGATGTTTGTTAAGTTTCTTAATAATTTTTTCCAAGCATTATTTCATGGATTAAGGTATTTTTCTTTATGAATGATTTATAAGAAGGTAAGCAACTTTTTATGTGTAAAAACCCTAGTCTCAGACCCAATGTTGAAGATTTTTTTTTGATGCATATGAATATGGTGGTGGATATAATGATGTTTATAGGTTATATATGAATCCTATAGGATTATAAGTATGGTCTTGGTTAGTCTATACTATTTTTTGATCCCACAAAAAAGTGCTTCTTAACAGTGATTTTGATTTTGAGAAAATTTGTAAGAATGACCAGGGCAACAAAAAGGTGTGTGATGAAGCTTATAAATTGATTCAAAAATTCATGTAAATTATAAAGAATATTAATTTATCTATGTTAAATATCTAAGTCCTCAAATTTTCCTAGTCAATATGAAGGAAAGGGTGCCACGAGTGAGAAAAACTAGTTAGAGTGAGAAGTGAAATTGGAAAGCCTAATTAGTGAGTAGGGATGGGTCTCAGCTCTTGGAGGTGATTTTGTATTAACTCTATCCATTTAATTTTTATTTTTCCTAGTCACTTGGAGATGATTGAATGGTTGACTCATAGTTGACCATGATGTTTTTTGCTAGCACAAGGAACCTGGTTTGGATGATTGAGGTTATTTATAGGGTAGTTGGTCAGATCAAGTGTTCCTAAGGATTACGTAGTGTTGATAATTCCTTTAATTAATTTTTCAAAGATTTTTAATGTTTTAATAATCTCCTATTATTCAAACATAGTCACACAAGTGGAACTATGCTTCGTTTATGAGGTGTTTGTGACATGAGCTCATGATATGGACTAGAAAGCTTTTGTAAAGGTTCATGGCTGACCTTGGGAGACATAATTAATTCTTCCTAAAATTTTATAAAGTGATATGGCTGACCATAATTTATAATGGTATATATACAAGATGTTTTATGCCTTTTTTGGTGGGGAATCAAGCTAGACAAGCAAGTGTTTATGAAGATCTTATGCGAAGGTTATTGAGGGCCTTAGAGACCATATTTCTTGAGTGTTTGAGTTTATAAGGGTGTAATTAGACTCAACATATTTTTTATATTTATGAGTGGATATTTTCAAGTGTGAGCAAAGGGCTTGAGAAGGGGTTATTGCTTGTGTTGGTGAGATAGCTTGATGTTGGTGGCTTGTGTGAATTTGTAGAATTGAAGAAGGGTGTTTTTGTATGGATATTATTTAGAGGTTGAAGAAAATAAATATTCAAAAGTGTTCTCTTTGTTAAGGTGCTTGAGTGGGTGCTCATTCACCTTGGTCAGAAGGACTTGACCAATCTAGGAACAAGTGTTCTGTGTGAGATAGGTGTCTCACTCAAGGGTTATTGTTTTCTCCATATTTACAAGATAGTAGTCCATTGATTTTTAGGCTTTAAGGTGTGTTTTATTCCCCTTGAGGTTTTTCCATAAAATTTTGGTGTAATCATTGCATGTATGATTGTTCATTTTTACATCTTACTTTGCGTGCATTATACTTAAGAGGTTTTTGAAGAAAAGTTTTAATTAATTTAACACTGATTCACCCCCCCTTTAAGTGGATTGTACCCCATAAATGTAATCCCTTGAAGGAAATATATTTGACCCTTAGTGATTATGTTTTATCAAATCTTTTATAAAATCTTGATATCTCTTAAGCTCAAAATAGATCAAAGGAAAATAAACAAAATAAACCAAAGGACTAGTAAAATAAATGAAAATGAAAACCAAATAGTGAAATGAAAATAAATATAAACATATTAATCCAAATAAAATGAGAACAATAATATAACCAACTAATACCAAACTATGAAATAAATAAGTAAATGAATAACTATCTATACATCTTATAAATTTAAGTGCAACAAGATTAAATGAAAGAAAAATAATAAAATAAACTAAAAAATAATCTGTGAAATAACCTAAAACCAATCTCAGAATATAGTTACTTGCTATAAATATTTAACTAAGTCAAATATAAAATAACTAGTAAATGAAGAAAATAATGTAAGACTTAACTAAAGAATTAATCAAACTATTATGATCTAAGAAAACAATAATCAAATAAAAGAGTTTATATCTAAAGAGTAAATAAGATGAAAATATAACATGAAATAAACTTAGAAAAAGTATAAGTAAAAGACATAAAGATGATTAAATCTAAACTAAACTATTATAAAATAGAAAATAAAATTTAATCAAAAAATTGTGAGTCTTGAAACGAGATTCATCTTAAAATAAATTGAAATAAGATTTATTTGAGAAACATAGATTTTGAGTACAAATAGTCTTCAAAAAGACAATAAATTATAATAAAAACATTTAAAAATATTCATCAATATTCAGGTCAAGTACGTGGATTTTTAAACACATGACTACATATCTATAATCTTCAGAAGATATTAAATCTTGATAGACTTCAGATAATTGGTTATGAAATAAACAAGAAACCTAGATATACCTATGCTAAACAAGTAGATTACATCACCATCAGAGAATGTATTATTTAGTCTATTTATAAATATTCATTTAATCTCATATATGTTTGCATAGAAAAGGACATAAGGATGGATAACTTTTAAAATCAAGAGAGCTCTTCACCTATGTATGTTTCTCTCCTTGCAATGTGACCTTGATTTGCTTATAAAGTAATCTCTTTTGGAGATAGTTAGGAACAAGTTACAACTAACTTAGTTGTTTGTTAACTTTAATTGACTTTTAAAAAATCAATTAGTTAAATTTATGAATAATCTTTATAAGTTTAGAATTAAATAAAGTCTAATAAATTAAATTAAAATATAATAGACCAATAACACTTCTAATGAGTGGGGGATCTTGAATCACTTGAATACATTTAAATAAACATATAACTATGAAAAACAATATTAATTTTACTAATAATTAACTAAAATTTAAATACTCCTAACATTAAATTCCATTATCATTTTCCATAATAATAAAGTAAACATGTTAATAGACTATTCTGTATAAAACATGTTACCATACACAATACTGAATACTACCAAAATATTATTTACAGCTCAAAATTTTAGTATCATGATAGTAGTCAAAGTCAAAGTATCAAACATGAACAAACACTTAATCAAAAATGCATCAAAAGTTAAATCAATCAACATAACACCCTTATCACTTTAGTACTTTGTGTAATCTATAGGTACAATGAGAAGTTTAACTAAATGAGTGACTTTAAAATCATCCACTTAACAATTTATTTTATTTAACATCCTAGTCATTGATGGCTATGTTATAGGGTTGCTAGCACATTTCTTGCTAGAAGAATCAAGTCTTTCTTGCTCAGGTGAAATAATTATGGTATAAAGTGGGCACAAGTAAATGGGGATGTAATTTTGAAATTACCTAAAGTACATTTTCAAGTTGCTCAGGTAATGGAGTATTATGGATTATATTGGATATAAATATGCTTGTGTTGAGAAGTTTCACATGGAGTACCTTGTCCATGAGGATGAATTATCCAACGTGGACCTCTCCACCCTCTATAACCATAGAACTTAATATAATTTATAGGAAAAGAATCTAATACATTTCAAAATATAAGATCAAAAGTATTAAAATGAATAGACACATAGGTTCCATAGTTGAATCATTGAGGAAAGGTGTGAGCACTCCTATAGCCACAAAAAAATTATCCTCAAGAACTACCCTATGAAGGAGTACCTAAAATGTTTTGATCATCACCATAACCCCAGTCATTCCTTCTTAAATTATGTGAATCCATAGTCCACACTAACATCCTTGTATTCTTTTTCTAAATACTCGGTACAACTTTATAACATTTTCCAAAAATAAAAACCCTAAAACATTATGACCTTGTGAGCCTTAATATGTATTTAAATAATACTGAAAGAAGACAAAACATGTACCATTACCTAATAATCCTAAAATTATTTATGAAATATAAAATAAACTTCATGCCCAAAGATAGAAAATATCATTTCCTTTTTTTCTAAACATAAAGACTTAAATTTTAGGCTCTTACTCCCATCAAAACCTTAATATTAAAAAATATATCTAAAAAAACAACTAACCATGAAATTTGAAAACCAAAAATAAATACACACTTATAACATTTCCTTCATAAACATTATTTTCATCTTCCCAAATTTGACTCAAACAATCATAGAAGAAATTATATATGAAATAAATGCATTAAAACTTATAACTTTGAATATCATTTGCATGTATTATTTTCCCAAAATAATACTACTAAAATATATATCAAAACTAGAATTGACTAAAATTTATAATTTCCAAATGACCCAAGAATATTTTCATAAACCAAGCAATTCAAAAAAATTCTCTCTTTGTACCATTCAAAAACTATAAAACATCTCAAATATTTCTAAAAATGTATTTCAATCTTCTTCATTTTAGGGGAAAAATATTACACACAACTACATGAATTTAAAATCAGACTTATGTGTATGATAGAGACCATTAATATGCATTTTACAAAAAAACAAACCATTTAATCTTACTAATAAAATGTATGTAAGTGGATTTCAATAAATAATTCATTTCCTTTAAACCATTAAATCTCATAAACCAACCAACTCAAAAGAATAATTTTCTTGGAAACAATAATGTGCATGTAGAGCTTATATGCACTAAAAAATAAATAAAATCTCTAAAATGATTAAGCCCACAACAACTTCCTTTTGAATGCAAGTGAAAATACCATGTATATAAAATAAATTATTTTAAAAATGATTTATAGAGCTACATAGAGAATATCTCTTGATAAATTACTTGAAACTATTTATCTTTCATCATAAATGAAGACTTTATGAACACCCAATATGATATCCATGATTTTTTGACCATTCAAACATGCACTATAGTATTTGAGTAAATAACCTCTCAAAAAAAAAAATGTCCAAAAATTTATCAAGATACTAAACTTTTTTTTAGAATAGCTATCATGCCAACATTTTTGAAAGCTTGTTCTATAATATATCTACCATATAAATGTTTCAAAACTATAGACCTTCATAGCCAGGAAAATAAAGAATAAGAGATAAAACTATTTACCAATGCATAGATGTCTTGATCACTATAATTTATTTGAGAAACTTCAAAAGAGTGACTGAGACATACCTTGTGAATAAAATTTCCACAAAAATCCACTCAATATTTCTATGCATTTCTTTTGGACAACTTCAGCAGTATTCTTCCACCAATAGAGTTTTAATTTCACGTCTTTGAACTTGTAAATGACAAAAATAATAAATAAAACTACCTCATTTATATTTCCAATATGGTTAATTAAAAATCCTAATGATATATCCTAGTATTATTTGCTTACACAATTCACTAACATGCCAATTGGTTTGGGACAAGTTAGTGGCTTCACTAATAAAATTAGCAAATCACTATCTTCATTATCAAATCGATCACCAAAATATAAAATCATAACAAGGACTAACATTAAAGTTTTACCTTACCACCAATCTCACCAAATATCAAAATATATATCATCGGTACCACAACTCATTTATTTCCAAAACTTTCAATGTCCATGGTGAATAACCATTATTCAATGCTTGGTGGTGTAGGAACATCAAGCTAGGAAACATCATTTTGTGTTTTTGTCAATAGGAGGTCAAATTTGATCAATTTTTGGGTGTCAATGTGAGTGTGTGACATTTTAAGGTCCATTTATTGTCTTAGAGTCCATTTGGAGTCCTCAAGGTGTGTTAAATAACTTCTAGGTGTTTTCCCTCCAAAATAAGGATTTGAAAATTTAAATATTATAACTAAGGATAAGAGGCTCAAATGCATGTATGGATGGGTTAGGTGAGAAAATTTGGGTTAAGGGGTCCACTCAAGGCATGATAAATAGGTTTTAATATATTTCATGATTAGTCATTAAGTTTAGTCATGTGAACTAAAGTAAACTGCACTTGTACATTGAGTTGGTTATGATAAGCAAGTTAGAGTAACCACCCCAAACCAATGTTGAATTTGGATGGGAAAGTATTTGGTAAGGTTGGATGACATATAGGAGAGAATAGGTGGAGAGAGATATATATAATAAGAGAGAGGAGAACCTGGGAATGGAAAAATGGTACAAGACTCATCAAGAATTGTGATAGAGTCCTATAATGGACCAAACATGTAAAGTTTTGATGAATAAAATAAATAAAGAAAGAAATAGTTCTATAAGTCTGTGTTATTGAAAAAAATTTAATGGTTTTTAATCATAAATTTCCTTTGAAAGGCATATGAATCCATAACCATACAAGATATATGTGTATATGTAGGTTAAAATAATGGACTGCAGATTATAGTCAATAAGAAGGGGATTGAGTAATTGTTTTAGATGAATGAAATCAAAGTATTTATTGTGATATGTTATCTGAATGTTTTAAGTATCATACAGACCTGTTGGTTACTTAACAAACACTTCATAGTGAAGTAAACTCATAAGGAAACCCCTATTCGCATTCATGATAGGTTGAGGTATGCAAGTTATGTTAATGTTTCCTAATATACAATTAATGGACATGTATGAGATGGTTATTTATATTTGGTTGATTAAATAATTTTATGGTAATCATATGATGCCTATATTGAGATGACTAAACCCTATTAAGGGGAGTAAACCCTTGTTACTATAGGCAGACCCCTATTGTACACACAAGAAACTCTATGTTAAAAGATTATACAAGGATATTATGTATGGAGGAAGGAATGAATGTTGTATAAAAGAGTTCTTGGTGAATTTATATAAAATATGAGATCTATTAATAGTGTGTAAATTGGAGATAGAACCTAGTGAGCACAAATTGGTTTTCAAACATGTACATAGTCCATGTTTTGACACAGACAATCTAAAAGGAAGAAGCATTTATGCTTGAGGAAGGAATAGATGAGGTATTTATTGAGTCTTGGTATTTTGGTGTATTATTAAGGTGAATAATGTGTAAGAAAAATATATCTAATCTTTAAACTCCTTTGGTGGTAAACTGATCATCTATAACCCTACACAGTCAACAAATAGGGTGCACAATTGACTGAGATTTATGGTTATTAATTCCTTAATACATTAAACAAGGTCAATAAAGTATGTTGGAAGATGAAAGAGGTCAATATAGAACTAAACATAGTTTTTATATCTTTTTTAACTCATTATAACCCAAGATAATGAATTATTTAAGCTCTTAGGATTGTGTAGGGAATGAGAAACCTTGGATTAGGGTTTTGACATTTTTGAGAGTTTTAACCATGGGAATTTAATGAAACTTTGTAATATATATATATATATATATATATATTCCAATTGAATAAAGAGGTTTTAGTTTGGTTAGAGGCTGTATAGTATGGTTTCCAAGACTAAGGGTATGTTTAAGGGTTAATTAGGCCTAATTAAGGGGAGGATAATGAAGGAAGTGATAACTAGATGTGGAATTAGGATATAAAAATTTACACACACATAAAATAAGATAGAGGGTGGATATAAATGTATTTATATTCTCAAATTACATAATTACACATCTGTACAAATTAATTTTGTCAAAAAATGGCTACAAGCCTTTGAAGACCATTGTGAACCTTGTGTGTGGAATTGAAGGTTGAAATGTGTCTGAGAAGTTGTAAGAGGTTAATAAAAATGTCACAAGGTCATATAATACCATATAATATATAATTTGTTTTCCTTTAATCCTATACCAAGTTTTGGTCCTTGAGACCTAAAAGAGTGACCTAGTGAGGAGCTAGTGAAGGTGTGAGAGGAAGTTTATGGAGGGAATGAATAGAATGGGAAAAATAATGATTATGAGTGAGACTAAAGAGGTTAATTCCATAAATAATTTATTTTAAGATTAAAAGGAATAGGTACACATTGGAAGAGGCTATTAAGCCCAAAGACCAAGGGAGAAGCTAGATTGAGCAAAGAAGATTCAAGTCAAACCATAGCAAGTGAATGCGATCAGTTGGGTTTAGAACCAAATAATTATATTTTTTAGAATTATCCCCCTTACCTATGCATCAATTTGGTTTTATTTTAACCATCACCAATTATAAATTAACCATTTTTACTCATTAATATCCACCATCTTAATATCATACACCATGTCATTTCCCAACTCCATGATCACCAGGTCCTCTACGGACTTATTGAAAAAAATATGATACGTGACTTAGGATGAATTTATATTATCATTATGTTATATATTGTACACATTAAAATTATACCATATATTTATGTCCTTATAAATATCATCAAATGTTTGTGACTTAGGTCATGTTATTATAGCTTAAGCTTCTATACTCAAAAGATTTTAGAAGGTATATCAAAAGCTAGATCATTATGCCAAGCACTTCATGGAAATAATATGATCAACCATGCCAATAAATACATGCTACCACTTTGAATAAAATTAATGATAACAATAGAATTTCACAAGTGGGATTGAATAGGAAACAATTGAATGTGTATACTTACTTCATTTCACAATTAATTATTCATGCAACTAAAGGCATATACCAGAAATGAAAAATGAGATGTTTTATAGAATTGAACTATTTTTAAGTGAAATTTACCCTCAATAATTCACAACTGATATTATTCACATAATATCATTTTTAAAAGAATGCAAAGCATTGTATACATTTATAAACTATAAAGCACTATAGTTTGATACTATTTTTTTTTCATTAATAAGAAACTTATGATTTTGAAACCACTTAATTAAAATTAAGATTAAATAAAATTCAATTTTTCATTCATTAATTATTTTACATGCATCAAAGGATGAATATTAAAATGAATACAAATGAGTTGGCCCTTGCCAACACTTTTAAAATTCATGACTCTAGTCATAAATATGAAAACACTAATCATATTAAGACATTAAAAAAAACTAGGGGGTGTAAATAATAGGAATAAAAAAGTGGAGGGATAAAATTTTAGTGTTTATATACCCATCTTAATGTGTTTTTTAATATGGTTCACTGATTGGGATAACAATTCAAAAGATACATAACCCACTAACCAACTTTTGGTCCGTTAAGAGATATTTAGATACGAGAGAAAATATGTTGCCATGTATCCCTCATCTTGAGTGGAATATAATCCTCTAAGGGTGATCATATGAATCTCTAATGAAACTATAGGCATTAACTATTCATCTCTACCCCTTAAGATTATCTTAAAACACTCATTCTAAGTTTGTTTTATTTATACACTCAAAGATGAGAAGTTTATCTTGAGAGATGCATCTGGATACCTAAAATTATCAATCTTAGGGCCTGATGGAGAGCATAAGTAAGTTATTAAAGTGTTTATATTCCCATATAAATGTGTTTATGAATATAATTAGTCAATTAGGATAGTGATTCAAAATATATGTTATGTACTAACCAACTTTAAGTTCTTTTAAACAAATTTGATTGTGATAAAAAATGTTCCACCATGTATCCCTCATCTTTAGTGACATATAATCCTATAGAGTGATAAGAGGATTCACCCTTACAACTATATTATCTTATGGTTCATCTCTACCACTCATGATTCTCATGTAATGCTTTCTTGAAGTTCACTGTGTTTTTAAACTTAGGGACAAGAAGCTCTTCTTGAGGGATGCATCTGACTTCTTGTAATTGGAAATATTGAGGCTTGAAAAAGAGTATATGGAGGCCAATAAAACATTTATACACCCATACATATGGTAATTCATAGTCAATTTATTTTTTGGGCTAGTGATTCAAAATATAAGTTATCCACTGACCAACTTTTGGTCTCTAAAGAGAGATTTGGTTACAATATAAAACATTGTCACCATGTCTACCTCATCTTGAGTGGTAGATAATATTAGAGGGAATGATTATATAACTTACCCATGCAACTATATTAACTAATATTTTGTCTCTAAGCCTCATAGTTCTCCTAAAAGGCTTGCCTAAAGTTTACTTTGTTTCTACGTTCAGGGATGACAAGCTTCTCTTGAGGGATACATCTGACCATTTAAAACTATTAATATTAGGTATTTATGGAGAGAAAATGAGACCATTTCAGTATTTATACATCCATATATATATGCATACACATAGTCAGTTTGTTGATTATGCTATCAAGTAAAAATATACGCTACCCATTGACAAATGTTTGGTCCCTTAAGAGAGATTTGGCTACGATTAAAAATATATCACCATGTTTCCATAATCTTGAGTGGTATATGATACTATATGAGGTGATTTAAGGATTTTATAATACAATTTTAGGAGCTGACAGTTCATATCTACCCTTCATGGTTCTCATGTAATGCCTGCTTGAAGTTTAATCTATTTCTAAACTTAAGGAAGAGAAACTTCTCTTAAAGGATGCATCCAACCGCCTATAAGTTAAACCCCAAGGATCGATGGAGAATTTATGGAGAATATTAAAAAAATTATATGCTCATATATATACATCCATGTAGTCATTTCATCTATTTGGATAGTGAATCAAAAGATATGTTACCCACTAACTAAATTTTGGTCCATAAAAAGAGATTTGGCTACAAGAAAAAATATGTCATCATGTCCCCATAAACCCTAGTGAAACATAATAATTTATGGGTGATCATAGGATTAAAATTTGAAACAATAGGTACTATATATTCATCTCTACCCGTCATGGCTCTCATAAAACACCTACATGAAGTTCACTATGTTTCTACACTAAGGGACAAGAATATTTTCTTGAGGGATGCATCCGGTTTCCTAAATATATCAACTCTAGGGCCCAAAAAAGAGATGTGAGAGGCCATTACATAATATATATGCCAATATAGATGTGTTTTTATATATTTTTCATTGCTTTGGGTAGCGAGTCAAAAGATACACTACCCATTGACCAAATTTTGGTCCCTAAAGATTTGGCTGCAAGAGAAAATATGTCATCATGTCTTCCTTATCATGAGTGGCATATAATACCCCAATGGGTGTTTACATGACTCAATCATTTAACTTTAAGATATTATATTTTATATCTACTCCTCATGCCTCTCCCATAATGCCTTCCTAAAGTTAGTTTCATTTTCCCACTTAGGGATGAGAAGATTCTCTTGAAGCATGCATTCAATTGCCTAAAAATTTTGATCTCAGGGCCTGATGGATCATGAAAAGAGACCATTACCATGTTTATATTCCTATTTTTATGCATTACTAAATTTATTTCATTGATTAAGCTAGTGATTGAAATAAACACTACCCATTGACCAACTTTTGCTCCCTAAAGTGACATTTGGTTATGAGATAAAATATGTCATTGTGTCTTCATCATCATGAGTGGCATAGAATCCTCTGAGGGGTGATAATAAAACTCACCCATACAACTTTAGGATTTGATGTTCCATATCTACACTAGATGACTCTCTTCAAATACCCACCTAAAATTCATGTTATTTTCCTACTTGGGGATGAGAAGCTTATCTTGAGGGATGCATCTAACCACCTTAAAAATTTTACCCTAGGGCCTAATACAACATATAAATAAGACATTATAGTGTTTATATGCCCATATAGATGCATTTTTTTAGTCAACTTATTAATTGAGCTAGTGATTCAAAAGATAAGCTACTTATTGACCAAATTTTGGTCCCTAAAGTGATATTTGATTGCTAGAGAAAATGGGTCACCATGTCTCCCTCATCTTGTCATGCCCAAAATGTTTTCCCAAAAACCCATGTAATTTTTTGAACTTATTTCAATGATTCTTACTTATTCACAAAATTTCTTAGTGGATAAAATATTATGTTATTTTCTAAATGTTATCAAAGGAGTGTGACACACAATTATACAGAGAACTATGTAATTTATTTAACTCAATTATTTTCCATCATAATGCTTCCCTAGGAATAATAATGCAAACACAATAGGATGAGGGTATGATCTAAGGTGGTTTCATAAGTTGTTTACTCAAGTAAGATGGAAAATTAATAATAATTTGGTACCATGAATAAATGGCTGAATATAGTTATAATTTTTTGATTGAATAGGTCTTAAAGACATTCAACACACACACACACACACACACATATATATATATATAGTCAACAAACAAGGAATTAAAGGTGAACTAATGAAATAATTTAATTTACAATGGGTTTATCACCCCAAGGTTCACTAAGGGAGAGTCCTTAATAAAACATCTCATAACTCTTCTCCCAAGGCACACTAGGTAAGAAATGTTACTAATTTATAAACCAAGATTAATGTGAAGGGGTTGGAAATAACCACACAATGATCTAATTCAATTTTTTTTAATTAATATAATATTTAAAGTTAACTTAAACAACAACACACAATCCTAACTGAAGAATGATGACAAGCACCCCTAACCTAGCCTAAGAACATAGACCTGATGCCCCCACCATAACTTGGGAAACCTACATATCCATTCCATGGAATTAGGGTCTGATGTAGTTATCCTTGCACTTATGATTGCCTCCCATGTGAGGCATCATCACTAAAATAAGGTTGGACATCTAAGCCAACAAGGTATCTAATTCATCACTCAAGTGAGCTTCTAAAGATCTAGACATCAAATACATGATGAAACCACAACATCAACATGCTCACACAATGTGAAAAATATAGACAACTCAAGTATGCATGTTTATCTTAGCATTAAAACACAATAACACAACCAATATTCCAAAGTGATTAGGAACCCATGTTCTAATGATCCAAGGAGACTAAAAATCATTAATTTCTAGCCTATATTGCTCAAAGAACACTTGTTTCTCAATTGAATATCTAAAAGTATCAAAGGTTAAAATAAGATAGAACAAGTCTTAATTTATGCACAAATTAAAAGGATAAAACACACAAAAAATATACATATAAACATACCACATTGTTATAAAATAGAAAGATACACATATGCGAATAAGAACACTATAAAACTCATTATAATATGAGTACTTAATGGAATAGTGGTTCAGGCATGTATTCCAAGAACACCCAAGGTAAATTAGTCATAATCCTCACTCAAGGAGAGTGACCTAAGGGTTAGTTTGCTAATACCGTGCCCACTTCCTAAGCTACCTACATATCTATGGTGATCTCATCACACATATAATTAGGGATAGTTGTAGTTCATATGTTCCTAAATGAGTGTTAGATTTAATGTGAAGTCTGTAGCCTTCATTGAAGTCACACAACTAAGCTTAACATAGTTACCCCTTATTGGTAAAATCCTAGCCATAGATGACCTAAATGTATCTAGGCACTACCAAGAGATTAAAAAGAAATCAAAACTAGGGAAAGGTATGCATGATAAAACTACTCAATATTAATATGAAAAGTGATCCCTACTCCAAAAGTATGCTTATAGTTAACTACTAATAGGACACCCTTTGGACCTAAAAATGCATGACTGAGGCCAAAGTTTAAATTATGTTTTGATTAAAAGTATAATATAATAAATAGATAAATTAATTTGATAATTGTTATCTTTCACAAACAAATAAACTCATAAATGACTAAAATCCCACCAACTTTAAGTTGGATAAACTAGGTACAAAACCATTATTGTTTTAATTTAAAATAAGGTCGATAAAATTTCCAACAGCAAGAACATATTCTCTAAGCTAGTATAAACATGTTTAAGCCTTAGCAAATATTTTTATTGTGACAAAACTAATAAATTTATCTCCATTCCAAAGTGAATTTATCCAGTCAAAAAATTGACTTATAGAAATTTTTACATAAATCACCTCACTAAACATAGCAAAACTTACAATAAATTTTAATTTATTACAAAATTGATAATTTTAAGATAGATTAAATTAATTACAACTTCTTGTGTTAAGTAAACCCAATTATTGATATTTTATTTATGTTTATTCCAAAGTGACTTTGGGCAAGAAGGAGATCACAAAATTTTACCTTAGCAATTGTCTCCAGTAAATGACCAAAATTACTAATTTGAAAAGGGAATAAAATTTATCTAAATATTGATCCCATATTTTATATACATAAAGATTGGTTTCTAAGTCTTGGATTTTATAAATTTCAAATTTTAGTATTCATTTATTGCTAAAATTAAAATGACTTTGGAGGCAAGAAAATGATAATCTAGAGTTTGTTTTTATGAGTGCCTTTTAGAAATGGCCAAAATAGTTAGTTTCTAACAAGATTAAAATTTGTCCAATCATGATTTGCATAATCCACTAACTAAAAAATTTACTTTCAAGTCTTAGTTTTGACAAAAATCCAAGTTAGATATTTATTTTTATTTGATTCTAGATGAGCTTTAATCAGGTAAGAAGGCTATTTAAAGTGTATTGCTTGGTTCATTTTTTTTTTTAAAATTAACTATCAATACTTGATTACTTTAATATATTAACATTTTAAATTGTTTATAGGAATAAAACTTAAAATAGGATAGTTAATTAATTCATATCCTGGCCTAAATGAATGCTATAGAAGTCTAATTACAAGGTAAATTTATAAAGAAGTCTAAGTATTAATTAGTTTATTGAATCAAAATCATAAAATTCCTACTTAATTTAAGTGCTGGTGGCTCAAATCCCCACCATTATATTCAATGGATCTTTACCACTAGATATAGGGTTTCCAACTTTTTCCCTAATTTTCTTTATGGACATAATAAAATTCAACACTTATGATTTCGCCTCATTTCTCTTATTATTATTTATCAGGTTTGGAGGAGGAACTCAATCAAGAAAGCCTAATTGTTTGAAGGTCTATTTTTGAAGTCTAGATTCAATGTATATACTTAATATGCATATGAATTATATAGATTTAAAATAAATATATGTTTTATGAATATCTCATTTTTATATATCTGAGTATATTCAAGTATAGACACACAAGAATTTTTTTATGCATCCATAATTATTTTTGTATATATTTATTTTATTTTATTTATTTATTTAACTTCAAAAAATTAAATTAAATTTATTTTTATTTTATTGAATATATATATATATATATATATATATATATATTCTTATTTAATAATTTTATTCATTAATGATTGGTTATATACATACATACATGTGTGTGTATACACACACATATTTCAAACATATATATTGAATTAAACACAAAAAAATCATTTCTAATTCAATTTTATACTCCATCAAATGGATTTTAACTTAGTAATTTTCATATTTTGTAATGTAATATAAGAAATCAACATAATGATTATCATCCCTTAGTATTCATGTTGAACAATATAAATACTATGAACAATATATACAAATCCAAATTAGCAATTTTCAATTCCTTCTTGACTAAAGTAAAGAGAGAGGGAGAGAGAGGGAGAGAAAGGAAGAGGATTATTTTTGGACATAATCAAATTATAGACAGATACTTATTTCAACACTTAAGTGAGATGGAAAGAACAATTACTTAACAAGGAAAAAAAATTACCCACATTTTGAAGGGAGAGTAGAATCATTCATTACCACAAACCATTCATATTATAATCCAAGAAGCATAAACTAAAAGTTTGTGATTTCTATCAACTAATAATTCAATAATAACTGAAACAACATAAAATGAGTAGATAGTAGGTTAAATATGCTTCCAATCATCAACCTATTCTTAACAAGATAAACATTTGTACATATGTGAAAAGCAAACCAAGAGATAAGAGAAAAAATACATCATTTCCATATTTTGACACTAGGAGATTAACCATGCTTGGTTATTTTAAATTTTATCAAAGAGAGGGAGAGAGCTTAAATAAACAAACACAATCAATCCACCTAATTTAGTTTCACTAACTTTTATAAGAAAGATAAGGAGAGAGAGATATTGATACAGATTTGAAGAAGAAGAAGAAGAGAGAGATTTTAAGCACAACCAAAAACACCACTACCAAAACAAAACCTATCTCATCTCCTCCATTTTATTTAATCTCAACAATCTCCCCAAGCTCCATGAATATCTCCTTATTCATTTCACAAGCTCTTCCCAAGCTTCCAAATTCATAACCCCCCAAAAGTCCATAAGAAGATTCATATATATAGAGATAAAAACTAGAATTAAGGGAAAATAGGAGGTTGAAATGTGTTCATACTCATCCCAAGGATTTTATGAACCTCCATGATTTCTTATTAAAAATTTAATTAATTCCCTTACATACTCACATAGGTGTTTCTTTCACTCAAGGGTATTTAACTCATTTTATACTAAATACAAGATTGCTTATGGGATTAAAATCTAGGTTATAAATGAAGTCATTTTATGACCAAAAAGTGGTTAAAATTAATTTAAAAACCTACATAACAAATGGGTATAGGTATGTGTCCAAAAAGGAATTCAAAGATAAGTTTTTCTTGTCATATACTCAATGTAAAAAGTGGTAGAAAGGATGACTAAGAGATTTGTACACATGGGTTGGGTTTTTCCCTCACCAAGGTTAGATAACCTCATTTAGGGTTAAATATAGTTTTAGGGTGATTAGTTTATAAATGTTATTAGGTGTGAAATATTTTAATTTAATTAATCATTCTTAAATTAATAGCAAACCATAGTCCATAAGTAACAAGGAAAAAAACCAAACATTCATCATTATTCACAACCATGAGTTATCAAACCTTTTGAGTGCATTAATTTGGCATGATATATGGGGATTATTCATGATTAGTATTACACATCACAATTGAAACTTAATCCTCTAAGGGATGCTCACAAGACTCACCCATGCAACTGTAGGAGCTGACGATCCATCTCTACCCTTCACAACTCTCCTGTAATGCCTATCCATTTTAATTAGAGAGATAAGTAATTTGTTTTGGGAAAGAGTTCCAATATTAGGAGAGTATGATAACATTAATTTCAATTTATATTAGAGAGAAGGAAAGAGAGAGCCAAATTCCTACAATATTGATGTATATTAATGAAATCCTTACTTTCTTCTCTATAATTATTTGAGCATAGGTATTTTCCATGTCATTGTGGCAATTATATTTTTTAAATTATTTAATTAAATATAATATAATGCTAAGAAATGATCACATGGATCAAAAATAATAACATAGATGTGAATAAAAAAATAACTTAATTGTGTTCATTATAACATTAGTACATCAATTCCATGAAAGATAAACATTTAAACTATTAATTCATTAATATAACTATGCTTGAAAACTTCTTAATTGATGAATAATTTCAAGAAGGATAACATGTATGTAATAATATATATATATATATATATATATATATATATATATATATATATATATATATATATATAAAAAATAATGACATATAAAAAGTAAATATGTATAAATAAATTATAATAGTGTATGATTCACATAGATATTTTAATTAATTTGTATGTGTATCAAAATTATCTCATAATGACATCAAAAAATACACCATATAAAGATACAATCTAGACCATAATATACATATACAAAAAAATTCATATAGGAATACAAATTGGGCCATATAGGCATACAAAATATATTGTGCCTACAATTACCACTAGCACAACTAACTATCCTACTACTCATTGCCTCCAAATAAATTTCACCTCATCCCCATAGATGTAGAACCGAGGGTGTTGTAGTACTCTTTATATGGAGAAAATATGCTCTCAGAATGTGAAGGGCCAAATATATTTGCCACAACCTCATAAAACTATGGTTCTTTCATAACATAAATATATAGCTTTTAATACATTAAAATGATAGAGTTTCCAAGAACAAAAATTTTCAACAAGGTGGTTTTAGACTCCCTGCATGCTAGCTAAAGGGTTGTCTAGAGCTATGTGACCTCAAATATATGTGATATATAATCCTATGGATAATACATATAGGGTTAGATATATATGTACATATAAATATAAATATGACATAGACTATCATTACTTGAATTATAAAAAAAATTATTGTGTTCTCACCAATCATTGTCTCTGAACTAGGTGGTGTTGGTGAGATACTATATATTTTGATGAAACTAAAACATAAATCATAGGTTTTTGTGATCCATGCAAGGTACCCATAACATCTATCATCATCTATAAAACCAAAAATGAAATATATAAATTATGAATCAAATAAAACTAACTCTTTTTTAGGATAAATCAAAATTATTCATTTTGTACATAGAGAGTGAGGGAGGAATATAAAGAGAAATAATACTAACAAGGAGTGAGAGATTAAGAAGGATAGAAAGAGAGAGTGAAAGAGGGCGGGGGGGGGGGGGGGGGGGGGAGAGAGATAAATAATATAATTTTCTCTCTCTTTCTCTCCCTCTCTTCCTATGTCTTTATCTATTGCAAGAGGAGGGTAAGGTTGATAAAGAAAACACATTAAAACTATGGTGTATATAAAATATTTACACAATATAGAAATTTTAAAATTTATTTTTCTAGGTGTAGGGTACTATAGTTTTAATTTAATCCTAAATAATAAAATATAAACTAGTTGGGGTACCTAAGATATCAATGATCATCTATACAAGAAATAAATTAAAGAAGTCAAATATTAGTTGATTAATTACACATATACTAAAATATAATCTTAATATTCCTTTAATACATAAAAAAACTACAATTAATTAAACCTATATGTCAAATACAAATGGTGAAGTAGATAATCCCTATATAACTTATTGTGTGTTGATGGGAGGTGGTGAAGAAACTACATATGGCATATACTTTGGCATGTTAGTGTCCTAAAGTGTTTAATAAAATAAAAATGGCACATACTTTGACATGCTAGTGCCTTGAGGTGCTAAATAAACTACAAATGGAATATATTATTTTGTACTAGTCTATAGAGATGTTGAAGTAACTATAGATGACATATATTATTGTGTATTGGTATTTTGTACAAATTTACATCTAGTCTCTACAAGTGTACCTATTGGATTTTCATATATAACTCGTGTATGTCTATAACATAAATAGGAGGTGTAGTAAACTTCCTCCAACATGATGTGCAATGATGTATTGGAACTATAGGATGACTAATAGTTATATTATTACTAGTATGAAGGACACTATCACCAATAGTATGAGGGACACCAACACCAATAGTATGAAATACACTACTAGATGTGATACCACATATATCCTCTGTATAAATCCTCAGTTTATGCATCCCATGGTCAAGCATAGCCTATTTGAGACTAATAACTACCTCAAGGGTGTCCATATGTGTACTATGATGCAATATTTTTGGGATAGAAGTATGTGTTATTGTCTTATTTATCTATTTTCAATTTTCATAGTTTTGGTATCACTCAGCACTAGGTCTATCAAATGAGGATCCACCTCCCTTACCTTTAGAGGCCTTAATGTCAAAAAAATTTGGAATTTCTTGTAGAACAAACTCATAGTAAATTTATCTCAAAAAATATAATGTAACCTCATTATTATTGTATGGAGTCTCATCAAAAAACATCCACCACCTATCCTAAAAGTTGTTTTTAATCTCGTCATGAACACACCAATAAATGCTAATGTGTTTGGAACTCATTAGTGGTGGTTCAGTAGTTATAGTATTAATAAACAAAGAACACACTTTTTATTTTGTTATATTTGTATTTTTATGTCCTCATATGACAATTTCTCATAATAATAATTTTTAACACCTTTCTTTGATGCAACATTGCATCAAATTGGGAAGTGACATTTCCCACGTCATTGAAAATGACCTTCAATGTATTGGTGAGTGAATTGCATGCACTATGACTTGAATATTCATGTAAACTATTGACAATATTTTGAAATTTTTTTAACTTTTAATTGTATTTTTCATATAATTGAGATTCTTATTCTATGAAATCAAAGGGATAGGGGTTTTCATCATGATTTTTTTTAGGTTTTTAAAAGTTAATGGGTCCATCAAATCGCATATTTAAATTTATAAAAAAATAAATTAATATTAGTATAGTTGAAGGTTTTTGTAAGAGAAATGAAAATTTAATCAAAAAACCCTAGATTACCTTGTGATTATTATTAAAAATACATCATAAAATATATATTTCAAACCCTAAATATGACACCCCTGTGATGCAAGAGTGTAATTTTGTTTTTTGCATGTAAGGAATGTGAAACCATGCATGCCATTTTTTTCCCTTCCAAAATGAGCTTCAAACATGAAAGAAAAAGGATGAATTAAGGCTTTGAAAAACTAGCATGTTAAAATAACTTTTTAAAAGGGCATATGACCTTTTGGGACCAAGAAGTGCATACATCCTTTGCTCCAAAAATGGCACACACCCTTTTTTAAAAAGGGTGTATACCATTTTTCAAAAATGTTATACACCATTTATCCTTGATACCATGTTAGGCTCTCCCAGGTTTGGGTTTTTTTAAAAGGGCATATGCCATTTACAAAAGTTGATGTGTGTTTTCAAGAATGTCATGTTTTTTTGTATCCTAAATTTATGCATCCACCCAAATATCATGCATTACCACACATAAAAATAAACACACAATGTAATACATAATCAAATATTAGACAATGTAATATTCATTAGCATCCAATGGGCATATAAAGGGTAAAATTAGTCTACACAATCAATCAATGTCATCATCACACATAGTAAAATACAATATCTATAGAATGTAAACACTAGAGAGTGTATGAAATATATTTATGCTAACCAATGATCTCACTAATTGGATTCTCACATGTAGGTCCTAGATGGATCATAGTAAATGTCCCCTATCATGGGTGAGTAGTATCACACATATCTATATTTGAATTTGAGAAGTGATCATGCATTATAGCATATCCATCATGGTCATCATAGCTAACACAATCTTGTATACTCTATGTAGATATAGGAACCATAGTAACATGTGTGTTTTTTGTACTTGAGGTGTATGAGATGGTGTTTTTTTGGAGAACATCAAGCGGCCTGTAGAAACAACTTAGAATAATTGATTAGGTAACATTAATAGACCTATAATTTAGTTGATTTTAAATTACTGGTATTTGAGTAATATCAATTACTTATCTCTTAGAAACATTTGTAGAATTAACCTATATAGGTTATATAACAAGTTATGGGGTACATTTTCAAGGAAACATCTATGGATAATCAGATACACATAGGGAAAACCTGTAATTTTAAACACTTGGTTATTATAGATATAATTCACATATTTTTATACCAAATCAGGTACTATAATTAGTGTATGTATCTAAGGATTCCCTATTAACACGTTAATTTACCTTCATATTTGGAAAAAAACAAGAATAAAATAACCACTATTGTAGGCCATACCATAAATGGTAACATAATGCTCCCAATATGATTTTTTCATTTTCCTTACAAATCATTTCATTATCTTTATTATACCAATCAATTTTACATGTGTGTATCCACGTTTAGTAAGTAGTGTCATAGTACAAACATTTTCAATTGACACATTATCCACCATAACATTATGTATATGCTCTGAGTAAATGAAGGTGTTCAAAAACAATGGAAAATTAATAGAATCGTTGTAAATAATCTCATGCTCATATAAATTGAAAGTAGGTCTATGTACTTGTGTATTTTTAAGTGTACCAATGATACCATCTCTAGGATGTTCCTCTTCTTCATTAAATTTCATATACACCTTAGGATTAGTCTTGGTTTTTTTTTGCCCCATGATTTAGAAAGGAATTGGAAACTATTTTCAGCTTCACATTCCCATAAATGTGTACCCATGAATCAATCATAGAAATTCTAATATAATTTATCAAAATTATGTTGTCATATATTATACATGTTATCTTATGTATTAGTCTAACGCATTTATTCATAGAGTGACCCAAACATATGTGATAATTGTAGTATGCATTGGAATTGAATCCCTTAAATGGTTCCCTATTCATATCAAACTATTTTTTTATGAGGGAAAGATATGAGATTACAATTAACCTATGTAGTATCTTATGAGGAGGTTTGGATAATCATGATATTTTCCTCCTTTCTAGGGTGATACAATAAGTTGATTAATAGGGTATGACACTATTTTAACTATTAATTTTGCCCAATTCTTATTATTGTTCACTTTGAACTTAAAAGTTGGTTTTTTATTTTAAAAAATGTACCCTAAATATTTTGAGGATTGGACCCATAATTTAGTTTTTCATAGCAAGGAGCTTAATTTCATGATATTTAATTATGTGACACAAGTCATCAAAATATTGAAACCATTTGAACATAATGGACTCATATAGTGGAGCAATTAATATTTTCTTGAATATTTATTAAAGCTTGTTATTAACCATATGGTGTTCCATCTTAGAGAGCACATTCATGGAATGAAGCACATAATGACTAATTTTATTAGGTCATCACTTATGTTTTGTAATTTGAAAATATGATATCTTATCACTATTGTTGATTGAAAAGTATGCTAAGAATTAATCAGACAAAGGATTTAAGGCATCCACTAATTTTAATGGTAGGTCATAAAACCATTGTAAATATAATCCTTAAGACTTTATATAAATAACTTAGTCAACAACTTGTCAATGGATGCATAGTCAAAACATGTTATGTGAAAGGCTCTAAGGTATTGTTGTGGATCACCTTTCCCACCATAGAATGTAAGCTCAAGTGTCCTAGATATTATATGTAAGATATAAGTGTAAGACTCCATTTTGACATGACACCCTATTATATATTTTTTTACATGTTTTGTGGACTCGATGGATACATTTTATACTATTTGGAGGCACGGGGTGCCCACACTTTATATTTTGTTGACATCATGGACATTGATTATCAGTTTAGTAGATTTTATTTATATACATAGTTATTTATGAGTGGATATATCTTGTTATCAATATGTGGATACTAAATAGAATGATGTTATATTTTGTGAATTTATAGTTGATTATATTGAACTAACCAAGATATATGATTGTCTTGCAAAGTTTTATAGTGACAATTATACTAGTTCATATTAGTCTAGATATAAATTATTTTTTCCATGGATGTATTTGATGTTTTTATTGAGTGTGAGGGTGCAAGGGGCCAAAGGTAGGATTATGAGGGACTCAAGCATGCCTTGAGGAATCATATTCATATCTAAAATCACATTAAACATTTAATCTTATACCTCCCCCTTACTTTTCAAATTGTTAATTTTATTATTTTATGTCTTTTAAATTATTGTCTTTATTATTTTTTTAAATCTTGGTGTTATGAATTAAACCTATCTTATAATTTTAATCACCCTAAAGCTATGTTAAACCTAAATGAGGTTATTTAACCTTGTTAAGGGTTGGGTTGGCCCACAAACCCATCCCATGTGTTCAAACTCGGATTTGTCCTTCCAACCACTTTTTAACTTGAGTAATTGATAAGTAAATCTTCTCTTACCAATCCTTTTTGGACCCATACATATACCCATTGGGTAGGTGGGGTTTTCAAGGCACTTTGACCACTTTTTGGTCATAGAAAAGCCTTATTTTTATCCTAAATTTTGCTTCCACAAGAAAACTTCTCTTTTTGAACAAAAAAGTTGTGTTATGTTTTTAAGTGTAAAGAACACACATGTGAGTTTGTAAGGGCATTTAAGAGATATGTAAGATAAATTTATGGAGAGAAGTCACATCTTTGGGATGAGGATGGCCATGTGGCACCCTCTTATTGGTCTTTGTTTTGAGTTGTCTTATTATTTTAAGAGCCCTCTTTTGGTCTTTTTAGGGTTTATGCAATTTGGATTGTTGGAGAGATTGGGTGCTTAGGGAGAGATAATTTTTGAAGTGTCAAGTGGAAATTTTGGTTGAGGTGGAATTTTTTCATTCATTTTATTTTTTTATGTTTGAATGTTTTATCTTCTCTTGATTTTCTTGAATTAATCTCTTCTAAAATAAAATGAATGAATGTTTTTACTAGATTTGAGGCCTTGTTCTTGGATTCCTTATAAGATTTTCACTTGTGTTTTCTTTCCATGTTATCTATTTGTTTTTGTTTTCCTTGAAGTACTAGGCCATAAATAAGGCCTTTATATGACAAAAAAGTGGTAAATTTTCCTTGAAAACCCCACCTAACCAATGGGTATATGTATGGGTCCAAAAATGACTAGTAAGAGAAGCTTTACTTGTCAATTAATCAAGCTAAAAAGTGGTTTGAAGGAAAAATATGAGTTTAAACACATGGATTGGATTTGTGGATCAACCCAACCCTTAACAAGGTTAAATAACCTCATTTAGGGTTAACATAGGTTTAGGGTGATTAAAATTAGAAGAGAGTTTTAATTCATAACACCAAGATTTAAAAAAATAATAAAGAGAAGAATTTAAAAGACATAAAATAATATAATTAATAATTTTAAAAGAAGGGGGAAGGTATAAGATTAAAGGTTTAAGGTGATTTTATATGTACATATGCTTCCTCAAAGCATTCTGAAGTCCCTCACAATCATGCTTTTGTCTCCCTGCAAATGCACACTCAATGCAAACATCAAATACATTCATGGAAAGAATAATTTATATCTAGACTAATATGAACTAGTATAATTGTCACTATAAAACTTGGCAAGGACAATCATATATCTTGGTTAGTTTAATATAATCAACTATAAATTTAAAAAATAGAACATCGTGCTATTTATTATCCACATCTCAATAAAAATGTATATCCACTCATAAATAACCATGCATACAAATAAAATATACCAAACTAATAATCAATGTCAATGATGTCAACAAAATATAAAGTGTGGGCATCCCATAACTCCAAATAGTCTAACATATATCTATCAAGTCCACAAAACATGTAACAAAATATATAATAAGGTGTATGGGGTCTCAAAATAAGATAAAATCTCTAGAACCAATGGAATTTTTAATAATGATTGAGATTTAGTCAAATGACCCATTTTTGAATAACCTTGTTGCAATTGTGAAACCTTAGTTTGAAAATCCTATATAATTTACAATAGTGCTTGAGTAGTAGGCATAGAAAATTGTGTATTAATGGATGATGCACATGAGTAGCTATACTAAGAGGAAAAATTTGGAAGCACAATCACTAAGAGGGGGGGTGAATCAATGTGCCAAAAAAAATCTTTCAATTATATCCAATAATTCATGAACTATGAAAGCAACATTGATATCTGGCAATGCATAAAGACCATTCACATGATCATAACATAAGAAAACACACATATGAGTGGGAAAACCTCAAGGTAAATAAAAAAATATATTATACCTACAAATTTAATAAAGTCATATAAAATAAAATATCATTTTTTTTTGAAAACTAACTCAACTTGGAGCACCAACCTCAATGAAGTCAAGCACCCACCTGACTAGGCTTTAGCAAGCACTTACTTGCAAGGAAGCAGAAACTCCCTAAGTGACTTAGAAACAACTTATCCACCTCATGTATTTTTATCACCACACCTTTGTTATAATATTATGGTCTCATTTCAATACCTCATTATTCTCTACTAAGCAATATTTTATTCACTTATATTACTTCAAATAGGCCTAAACTACCTTGTATATATACAAGTCTCATAGTCACAAACCACTTGGTCAGCCACACACCTTAAAACTACTATTTATTCCATATAATAGGTATTATAACATATTATTAACATTATTGAAATTAAATTTTGACCCCTTTTCATCTGCAACAAATCAATTAGGCCTTATTTCTCTTTTAGGTCTCATGGAGACCTAATTGCATTAGGTCTATCTTCTTAACATCAAAACCTGATCCTCTTGGGCCCAGATGACCTTATCCAATAATAAAAAACCATTAAATAAATTATATAATTACCTATACTTACCTTATCCATGATTTTTTAGACATGTATCCTTTGCTCATGCCATGAAAGCTTTTTTAGGACAAATTGTCCTATTAGGCCTGTGTACCTCAAAAGTATATTTTGCAAAAATGAAGCTTAAACACCCTTAAGATATTGAAATATGATTAAACAAAATTATATCGATTATCCATGACCTCAGGTTCATCACCAAATTCTCATAACACTTTCAATTATGAGATAAAGGCTTAAGAACACCTCTGCAACTTTCTCACTCAGAATTGCCAATTTACCTCAAAGACTAGTCATGGTGACTCAGACCTCCAACACTTGTGTAGACAATTTTCGTGAATATTTATGAATATAATTGATCATATGATATATTAAAACCATTTTAAGATATAAATATTATATGTTCTAATGGAAAATATTGGTCTTGTAGACTAATTTCTTAACCTTATATCACATTGTCTTAACTAAACCAGATTGGGCATTTGTGAGCAAATTTTTCACCATATTCACTAACATTAAAAACTTATTAAAATAATTAAAATAACTTAAAATTCATAAATAAAATCTAAATTCACTTTATTTCATCAATATAACATGATCAAACCCTCACATCCATCTTCTCATCTCTACCTGGGTTTTGTATTATTTACACCATTAGGTTTGTCTATGAATGGATAAATTGGATGACCAAATTAGAAAATTTTAAGGATATAACCTATAAATAGATCATAATATAAATTAAAAATCAATATCTATATTCCTCTACCATCCATTTGATTTTCTTGACCAATACAAAATTTGAGAGCTATAGCAATTTCTTGATAAATAAGCATGTATCTATGCATTTTCTCTCTCATCTGACTAACCACCACCACATGGAGGTACTTCAGAGAGTTTAATACATGTTAAAATATATTTTATAGGAATTTTAAATCATTATGATTTGATTTGAAAAATATATTTCACATTGGGTCCTTATTAGTTTTTAGGGAGGTTCAACATAGGTTTTGGTGTTAATGGTTATTCATAAAGGACTATCCCTTAAATTTAAAACTAATATCTGGATATATTATCTAGTACCCTTCCTCATAAATCCTTAATATCTTAGGATCCCATGTAGAGGTTACACATGTCAATGACATTTGAAAGTGCTTCTCAGGTCTTGAAACCTCATTCTATGAACTTGAGAAGGCTTAAAATAGTGTTTCATGCAGTTTCATTCAAACCATAACCTAAAAATTTGAGAAAATGCCTAAAAAAACTTATCTCACCTATTTCCATGATCACATATGCATACTTTCTTTGAAATATGATCTTCATACCTCATTAGGCTAGGTAGGGTCTAAGAGAGCTCTAGGTGTAGACCTAGACTGAAGGTCCTCCCCATGTGGGTTCATCATGAAACTCCCATGAATGCTTCAAAGCCTTTCATACATGCTCAGATAATTATATATATCCTTCATATGCCTATTTTCATCCACTTTCATACTTATGACTGGGTTCATGACTAGGCTTCTTATGCACTTTGTCATCAATGACCTTTACCTTCATGCAAACATAAGACATTAGTTGCCTTTAAATTATCTATTAGTTGACTTAAAATTATCTCTTTATATTTATATAATGATATAATTATCTCAATATAACACTCTCCTATGCATCTTGTCACATCACACATTGCCATACTAGACTTAGTCACATTTGACATCATCCTTCATCAAATGTAACTTTGACATCAATGATAATCCTCAACAATCTCCCCCTTTGTTATTGATGGTAACCACTCTTATTACCTTTTATCAATAGGAAATTTATCCCTCATTCTAAAATTTCTCCCCCTTTGACATAAATGACAAAATGATTTTTTCAACTTCTTGGATCAAACCTCTTACAACCAAAACACTCAACATATATGATTATGAGTTTAAGAAACACCTTACAAACATGCTCCCCCTATCTCCATGCATACTTCTCTACACTACTCACCTAATATTGGATATAATGAACCACTTGACTATCTCCCCCTAATAACTTGGCTTCCTTAATGACTACTAGGGGTAGTAATTACACCCAATTTATATCTTAGATGTTCAAAAGTTGCATTTAGAAGTGGCTTGGTTAAAATGTCTAAAATCTAATCCTTTGTAGAAATATATTCAAGTTTAACATTTTTTCACTTACGTTATCTCTTAAGAAATGATACCTAATGGGAATGTGCTTAGTTAATGAGTACATGATAGGGTTCTTTGAGATGCTTATAACATTATTATCATAATAAATAGGGCTAGGACTATCATGCTCCATCTTGTAGTCTTTTAATGTCAGGCTCATCCATAAGAACTAAGTACAACATGAAGCTAATACAATGTATTCATCCTCACAAGTAAATAATGTCACTAATGGTTACTTCTTATCCATGAAACTAGGCACTCACCTAAAATTAAGGATCCTCTACTAGTGTTCTTCCTATCATCTAGACTCCCTACCTAGTCTACATGTATATAAGCTATGAAATTTAACTCCTTGCTCCTTGGATACCACAACCCAAATTACATAGTCCCTTTCAGATACTTAAGTATCCTTTTGATTGATTTCAAATGATTTTCTTTTGGGTCTTATTGAAATATTCTCACAAGGCCTACTGTTTACATGATGTCAAGACTAGAGGTAGTGGTGTATAACAAGCTTCTAATCATTGAACTATATGAATTCTAATTGATATTTGGAGACTCGTCTTCATTTATTAACTTACAACCTATGAACATAAGTGTGATAACAACCTTTAAATATTTCATTTAAAACTTCTTCAACATCTCTCTTATGTACTTAGCTTGTGAAATGAATGTACCTCTTTCTGATTGATTGATTTGTAATGCAAGAAATAATGATAGTTATCCCAACATAGACATCTCAAACTCTTTCTTCATCACATATACAAAGGCCTTAGTCATATTCCCATTATTCCCATGAAATATGATGTCATCCACATAGAAAACTACTATCAATTGATGGTCATCTTCTATCTTTATGTACAGATAACTATTTTTAACTCCTCTTTTAAAACCTTGATCTAATAGATACCTGTCTAATTTAGAATACTAAGCTATAGGAGATTTCTTAATATGATAAATATCATTTTTCAATCTAAAAACATAGTCCTTATTACTTGATAATGAGAAACCCTGAGGTTGTTCTATGTACACCTCTTCTAAATTCCCATTCAAAAAAGTAGATTTGACACTCATCTAGTACACCTTGAACCCTTTGAGTCCTGAATATGCTAGAAACAATCTAATGATGTCTAATATTTCTATTGGATAAAATGTATCCTCAAAATATACCCCTTTCATACCAATCTAGCCTTTTTCCTAGTGACTTATCCATCTTAATTCAACTTGTTCCTAAACATCCATTTAGGGCCAATGGCATTCTTGTCTTTAGGCCTAGGAACTAGTTCCCAAGTCTCAATATTTTGTATTTGGTCTAAATACTCATTCATATCACCTATCCAAAACTTATGTTTGATTGCCTCTACAAAATTTTTAGGTTTAATCTTAAACAATAAAGAAATATTCTCTTTATTTAGGTTACTCACTAGCCTTCTCCTTGTTTGCATACTTGTGTTCTTATTATCAATGATTTATGATTCAGGATGATCTATTTGAATCTATCTTGAGGGGAATTTTGAGTCTTGTATTTCCTCAAATTATTCTTCCTCATAAATATATATTGTTTATTATTCATTCTTGAAGTCCATATTCTCTAATGTATCCTTTGATTGTGAGTGTGATTTCTTTGTCTCATCAATTTTCACATTGGTTCTTTCCACTATATTTTGTAACCTATTGTTATAGCATATATAGTCTAAGATTACTAATGAATACCCCAATAATATTCCTTCATCAAACCTAAAATCAAACTTACCTAATTATTCCTCATCTCTTTTTATGAAGCATTTACTTCCAAACACTCTTAAAGTGTTCCACATTAGAAGGTCTACCTTTCCATAGTTCATAAGGGGTCTTATTGCCATTAGTCCTTATTTTTCCTCTATTCAAGGTGTAAACTATAGTCTTTAATACCTCTCTCTAGTATCCATCAACTAACCTTGACTTATTTAACATAGTTATTTCCATCTCTTGAACTGTCCTATTCTTTCTTTCCACTACCCCATTCTATTGAGGTTTCTTAGCTACTGAAAACTATCTCCTTATCCCATGGATCCCATATAAGTCATTAAACTCATTAGACCAAAACTCTCCTCCTTTAAAAAATATTAGGTACTTGATCTTCCCATTCTTCTCATTATCAACTAGATCCTTGAATGCCTTAAACGTATTAAGATATTTTGACTTTTCTTTCAATAATGCTACCCAGGTCATTCTTGTGTAGTCATCTATGAGTATCATGAAATAGATATCTCCTTGAATTATTTGGATTATTTTAGGTCCATAGAGATTAGTGTGTATTATCTCTAAAGTTCTTATATTAGAGTACTCCTTGGAATTGAACCTTCTTCTAGTCTACTTACCATATTGACATGCCTTAAGAAATGTGTTTGTAGGTTTGGTGATTTTAGGCAGATCTTTACAAACTTATTAGAACTTATCTTGACCTTATTTCCAAATTTTAGGTGGCCCAATCTTATGTGCCATAGCCAAAATTCATTCATATTTATCATAAAGCATCTCTCTTTCTTGATCTCATTTAAGACATATAGATTGTTCTCAGTCCTCTTAGCATTGGCAATTAGCCTTCCTGATTTGGGTCTCCTTATATCACACCCTCTGTCATGAAAGGTTAATGTGTGTCCTTGGTTACACATTTATCTTACACTAATTAGGTTATGTTTCAAACCTTCCACATATAATACATTCTCTATCTTGGTCTTCCCATTGTCTAAACTCAAGATACCCTTACCAATTATATCAGCAGTTGTGTTATCTCCAAATCTCACTATTCCTATAGAATTCTTCTTTAATGAGATGAAATTTCTCTTGTCCCTTGTCATGTGTCTTGAGAAACCTATATATATATATATATATATATATATATATATTCCATTTCATGCCTTCATATTGAATGTGAAAGGCAATTTGAGTTAGCATATATTCTTATCCTTTAGTCTTCTACTCTTCCTTCACCTTATCCATAGGGTTTAACTTCTTGATCCACTTCTCAGTGGTATGACCATATAACCTTTTTTCTTGAATGATCTTCCTCATATACCTCATATTGCAATCCCTTATAATATGTCCTCTTTGATCACACTTATAAAACATAATTATGCTTCTCTTGTTGAGATGAGTGTTCATCCTATTCCTCCATGAGGAATTGATTCTAGCATGATGTCTACAATACATAGCCCTATGTCCATATTGATTGCATGAGAAATAGTAACCATTAAATTAGTTATCATACCTTGCATGCCTAATGTTTAATGAAGCACTTCTACCTTTGTTGTCTCTTGAAGGAGTCATAATCTTCTTGACTTGTTGATGATCAAGTTGAATATTGGGTTTGAGAGTTTCTACATAGGTTTGACTCACCTTGTTTTCTTTTTGATCTTATTTAAACCTAAGACCTATCTTATCATGTGAATAGCTTTGACTATTCATAATATCACCAAGGACTTCAGTGCTATTTTTAAATTTCTCATGTGTCTTTAACTTGACTATTGTCTGATCCAATTCTACCTTTAAGGACTCCATTTCTATTCCAAACTTGATACATTCTTCCTCCTTAGTCTTAAGATTTATAGTGATAATATCAATTTGATTTTCCAACTATTTGATGATCTTCTTATGTTCATTGGTGTTGTTACTTAGTCTCTCTTCAAAGTGATTGATTTATTCCTCATAGCTCTTAATAAATGATCTCAGTTTATGATTCTTCCTTATTTGAAAATTTAACTACTCTAGAGTACTCACCAATTCTGCTTCAAGGTTCACTTTAGCCTCTTCTTCATTTGATTCTTCATCATCCATAAGAATTTTCCCTTTTAAACAACCCTCAATGTCTATTTTTATGGTCATGAATAAGTTTTCATTGCTATCGTGACCATTACTATCATTATCACTATCAGATGTACTTGTGTCACTTATACCAGATGTGTTACTATCTTCTTTAGTGTAGAAACTTCTCTTGTTCTTGAATGACCCTTTCTTTCCTTCATACATTTTGAGACCCTTTTTTATCTTCTCAAGATTATAGATCTTCTTATCATCATTATGATGTTCATCATGTTATCCATCATGCTCATTATTATCCTTTTTAGGATATTTAGATACAAAGTGGGTAGCTTACCCTTATACTTACCTGATCTTTTCCTTAGTTTTCTGATAAACATGGCTTCTATCTTGTCATCATCAATGTATATGTACATCATCCTTGGCATTTTTACCTTGTGACTTTTTATTAGCTTTGAATGTAGCTTCTTTCTTTGAGGGTCTTCCATCACTTGTTCTCATTTCATATGTAGTCAATATTCCATGAAGCTCATCTATCTATAGTATGTTAATATCTTTGATCTCTTCCACATTAGACACCTTTGAATCAAAATTAGATGTTAGGGATATCAATACCTTTTATAATACTATTTATTCTTCCAATTACTCTCCTAGACCTCTTATAACATTTACCACTTCATCTACTCTTAACAAATGAGATGCAATGTTTTCATCCTCCTTCATTCTCAGACTTTCAAACTATGTTTCGTGAGTCTACAGCTTTACCAGCTTGACTTTGGTATCTTATTCATAGATGGTCTAAAAAAAATCCCAAATCCCTTTGGCTATATCACAATGCATTACCTTTACAAATTCTACCTATGAAATACCACATAGGATGCCATTCATTTCCTTAGATTTATTCTCACTTGCCTTTTTGCCTAATGCATTAGTTGGTGGTATAGAAGGTGGAGTGAATATATCAACAACAGATTGTCATATGTCATAGCCTAAGGAAATTCAATAAGTATTCATTCTTATGTTCTAAAATTAATATTTATTCCTACTAACGAGAATATCCTTATTGGTTGAGAAACCTCCTTGTACCCGATGACTAGACATGCTTGTGATTCTAGGATCTCCTTTAAGTTGTTAGGATTACTTTAAAGGACCAAAATTTAATACCAATTGTTGGAATCACAATCACTAAGAGGGGTATAAATCAGTGTACCAAAAAAAATCTTTCAATTATATCCAATCATTCATGAACTATGAAAGCAACATTGAGATCTAGCAATGCATAAAGACCATTCACGTGAGCATAACACAAAAAAATGCACAAATGAGTGGTAAAAACTCAAGGGAAATAAAACCCACTATAATACCTAAAAATGTAATATAGACCTATAAAACAAAATATCAAATTCTATTGATCACCAACTCAACTTGGAACACCAACCCCAATAAAGTCAAACACCCACTTGACTAGGCTTTAACAAACACTTACGTGTAAGGAATCACCAACTCCCTAAGTGAATCAACACAAACTTAGCCACCTCATGTATTTTTATCACCATATATATGATCTTATATTATTATCTCATTTCAATACCTCTTCTACTCTACCAAGCAATATTTTATTTACTTATAATACTTACTTCAAATAGGCCTAAATTACCTTTTATATATACAAGTCTCATAGTCACACATGACTTGGTTGGACACACACCTTCAAAATATTAGGTAAAACATATAATAGGTCTTATAACATCTTATGAATATGATTCAAATGAAATTTTAACCCTTTTTGGTCTACAACAACTCAATTAGGTCGTATTTCTCTTTTATGTCTCATGGAGACCTAATTACATTAGGTCTATCTTCTTAGCATCAAAGCTTGATCATATTATGCCTAGATGACCTTATCAAAAAATAAAAACCATTAAATCAATTATTAAATCACTCTAATAACCATCTCCATGCTTGGTTATACTTGAATCCTTCACTCATGCTAAGAAAGCTCTCTTAGGACAAATTATCTTATTAGGCCTATGTACCTCAAAAGTCTATTTTGAAAAAATGAAGATTAAACACACTTAATCTATTGAAATATGAAACATTAAACATTCATAAATATTATCCATGACTTTAGGCTCATCACCAAATTCTCAAAATACTTTTACTCAGGAGATAAGGGCTCAAGAACACATCTGCAACTTACTCAAAATTGCCAATTTACCTCAAAGACCAGTCATGATGACTCAGACATCCAACACATGTGTATAAATTTGTAATTACTCCTGATGTAGTTAAATTATCTTATAAGATATATAGACCATACTCAAATATAAATATCATATGGTCTAATGTCAAATATTGGTCTTGTAGACCAATTTATTAACCTTATATCACATTGTCTTAACTGAAACAAATAGGGCATTTGTGAGAAAACTTTTCAGCATATTCACTGATATTAAAAAATTATTCCAATAATGAACATTATTTAAAATTCATAAATAAAATTTAAATCCAATTTTTTTCATCAATATGACATACTCAGACCTTCAAATCTATCTTCTCATTTCTACCTGGGTTTTGTACTATTTGCACCATTAGGTCTGTCTGCAATTGGCTAACTTGGATGAAAAAATTATAAAATTTTAAGGATATAAATTATCTATAAATCATCATGGACATGAAAATTCATTCTCTAGCTTCTTCTAACATCTATTTTCTTTTCTTAACCAATACAACTTTAGAGAGCTATGACAACTTCTTGATAAATAAGCATGTATCTATGCATTTTATATCTCATCTAACTAACTACCACATCCTAGAGGTACCTAGGAGAGTTTAATATATTCTAAAATAACTTTTATATGCATTTAAAACCATTTTGATCTGATTTGAGCAATAACTTTCACATCATGTCCTTATTCGGGTTTTAGGGAGGTTTAATAATTATTTTAGTATTATCTATTATTCATAAAGGAATATCCCTTAAATCCAAAACAAATTCTTGGATATAATATATAGTACCCTTCCCCATCTCTCCTTAATATCTTAGGTTCCCATATAGAGGTTACACATGCCAATGAATGTCTGAAAGTGCTTCTCAAGTCTTGAGACCTCATTCTATGAACTTGAGAAGGCTTAAAATAGTGTTTCATGCAATTTAATTCAAACCATGACCTAAAAATTTGTGAAAATTCCTAAAAAACTTATATCACCTTTTTAAATTCTCACATATGCATAATTTCCTTGAAATTGATCTTCATATCTCATTAGGCTAGGCAAGGTCTAAGAGAGGTCTAGGTGTAGACTTAGACTGAAGGTCCTACACGTATAGGCTCACCCTAAAACTCCCATGAATGATTAAAATCCTTTCATAAATTCTCAAATAGTTCCATATATCCTTCATATTCCTATGTTCATCCATTTTCATGCACATACCTCTTCATGTCATGACTAAGGTTCTTATGTATTTTGTCTTCAATGACATTTACCTTCATGCAAACATAAGACATTAGTTGCATTAAAATTATATATTTATTTACTTTAAAAAAATCTTTATCTTTATCTAATGACATCATTCTCTCAAGACAACACTCTCCTATGCATCTTGTGACATCACACAATGTCAAACTAGTCTTAGTCACATTTGACATCATCTTTCACAAGATGCACCTTTGACATCAATGACAATGCTCAACAGAAAAAAAAGTATGTTATGTAGGTACATCCATATAAATATAATGTAAAACATGTACCCCCCCCCCCCCCCCCCCACATTATTATTGGGTATAATATGTGTAACCATTGATGTAGACATATATATAGTATCAATAGGAATAATATTTTAAACATTGATTGTAGAGTTAGAACCTATAAAAGTTAAATTGTTATCATATAAGGGCTTATATTATTCCTCACCCTCTATAATTATATTCAATACCTTATACAAATTTTTAGGTTACATATGGATTCATTTCATAAAATTAGAAATGGTAGTGACCTGGTTAGGATACACAACATTAAATTCATCAAGATTTATTTTATAATGATATTCATTATTATGTTTATCTTTAAAATCAATTTTAAGTTCAAGAATATCATCATTAATAATATGTTCCTTTACTTTTATGTGTTTATTATTAACATTTGCATGAATAAAAGAAGAAGAGTTTGCATTTCATCTATTTTAACCTTTTTTTTTATTTTGAATACCCACATGTGGTTTGGCTAAAGGGATCTAATTATTCTCAAGTTCAACACCATTTAATCTAACACTTTTCACTACAAGGAAAAGAGAGATAGCCTTATTACATGTCATAAAATATCATCATGAAAATCATCAATAATGATAGATCCAAGGATAGATAGATTACTTCCTTATAAGGGGAAATCATAAATATAATTTAAAACCCTAACATAGTAATGTAAAACCCTAAGGTGAAGAGAGAATATATATGATAAACTAAAATGGGAGAAACATGAGAAATTTAGTACACACAATATTGTGTAGTACACACACTTTTACTTGATAAAACCCTTTCGGGTTAAAAAACCCAGTGTAATAACTCCTTTATTATATTAACTCAACCATTTATAATACAATAATGCACTACCAATTTTGTATGCTCCCCTGCTATATGTGTGAGTATAGATAGGCACATCAATAGGTAATTGCCAAAGTAGTATTACAATACCATGAATACCAAAATCATGGGCCAAGAATATAACCCATAATGGTTCCCTATAAAATTATTGGTCATAACACTACCCATATTTCTACTATAGGTAAAAATAATTACATGATCACAAAATATGAATTTGTTACCAAAAATATTTTTCTTCGGGGTGCTAGCCCTCAAATGGTAACCCCACTTTTTGTGTTTGGATATACAATACCTAAGGGGTGTAACACATGAAAATTATAAAAAAAAAAGTATTCAAAATTATCCCACTTTTTGAACATTAAATTCATATGGGTTCACAAATACATAATTTTAGAAACTAAGGGTAGGCATGCCCATCAATCTTATACAATAAGAAAACTTCCCAATATTCATATTCTTTGTTAAAAAATCAATAACTTTCTCATTTGTGTCTACCTTCTTTAATAGTATCTTATTTTCCTCCACCATTTACCTTACAAAATGGTATTGAACATCAATGTGTTTCATTTTAGATTGATACTTAGGGTTATTTTCTAAATAAATTTTACTTTGAGAGTCACAATATATCCTTATAACATTTTGAACAATCCCAATAGTGTAAATTAATCTTTGAAGCTACACCACTTGTTTTTTTTGAGTAGATACCATGTACTCAACCTTTGTGGTGGCTTTGGAAACACTCATCTATCATTTTATCATCCAAATTAAAACTATATCAAACAATTTCAATAGATACCCACTGGTAGATATTCAACAATCAAGATCCCCAACCTAGTCTAAATCCACAAAACCATGTCGATTAAATATTTTTATTTTACCAAGATTACATTGATATCATATTACATAATTAGACATCCTACACATATACTTTAATATACTCTTCAATGTAGTCTAGTGTTCCTTTCATGGATTTGACATAAATATTATCACTACTCCAACTATCTGAGCAATGTTAGGTCTAGTACAAACCATTTCATACATCAAACTACCAAAAACATTAGCATATGGGACTAGAGACATGTCCTCAATTTCTTCTTCTATTTTAAGACATTGTTCATTAGATAGATTTTGACCAGTAAGGAATGGAATACTGACATGATTTCTTTATTACATCATAAACATTTTCAATATCAACTAAATGTGATTCATTTTATTTAATTATAGTTTCTTGTTGACCCCATCTATTTTAATTTCCATGCCTAAATTATATTTTATAGCGCCAAGATCCTTCATATCAAATTGAGATGACAACCAAGAATTAATTTGGTTGATCATTTCCTTAGTATTACCAATTAAGAACATGCCATCCACATACAATACTATGATAATAAAATTTATGCCTTCCTATTTGTTTTAAACACAGGGATTAGCTTAGATTCTTCCAATCCCATGCCCCAATACATACTTGACAAATTTTTGGCTCCACATTTTTGGTGATTGCTTCTAGATGTACAAAAAAAATTTAAAACTTGCACATAAAATCCTCCTTTCCTTTTATCTTAAAGATTTCTAGATGCATCATTTATATTTCATCCTCAATATCACCTTGTATAAAATTTGTCTTTACATACATATATTCTATTTCCATATCAAAATATTTGCAATAGACAAAAGAAATCTAATTGAATGTAATTCAAAAATAGGAGAAAAAATATCACTAAAATCAATTCCCTCTACCTAATATAATCCCTTTTCTATCAAGAGATATTTATACTTCTCCATTTTTCCATTTATATTGTACTTATTCTTAAATACCCATTTTCAACCATTAGGTTTTCTTCCAAGAGGTAATTTTACCAACTCCCATGCCTAATTTTTATTTAGGTACTCCATTTATTTATCCATAGCTTTCTTCCAAGACTTATATTCTTTTGAGGTGAAAACTTCCTTTACATTCTGAGAGTCTTCGTCAGTAATAATTTTTTTAATAAAAAGTAATACAAAATGGAAATCAAGAGGATATACCTATTAGGTGTCCTTCTCACACAATTTTATCTTCCCAATCTTAGAATTTTTGGTTCCTTATCTTCTAGTTCCTCCTCCTTTACTTCATTTGAATCTTCCTCTTGCAACTCCTACTCTAGTTTATCTTTTGTTGTTGATTCAATTAAGACACTTCTTCTCCCTCTTCTTCTTTAAATTTAATATGTTTAATATCACCCCTTGGATTTCCTTATTGATTTATAACCTTTCACCTCTCTAAAGATAATATTGTGACTATAAAATTCTTCTTCATTTTAGGGTTCTATAGCTTATACACCTTCACATGAATACCATATCTAATAAAGATACACTTTTTTGATTTTCTATCCAACTTAGTGTTTTTTTTCCTTTAGAAGATACATATATGCATCACAAATAAAAAACCTAATATGTTTGAGAGAGGGTTTTACAAGTCCATGATTCATATGGATTTTAATTAACCATGGATAATGTGGATCATTTATTCATCAAATAAAAATAAATTGTGACTTCTTCCCAAAACTTTCTTTCCAATACTACACCACTAATCATGTTTACCACCTTATCCATCAAAGTCCTATTCATCCTTTCTAAAAGACCATTCTATTGAGTTGTATATGGAGTTATCTTTTTCATTTCTATTCCACATTCCTTACAAATTTCTCAAAAGAATTAGAGTAGTATTCTCCACCATTATCACTCCTCAAGACATTAATATTTTTCTTTGTCTAGTTTTCAACAAGAGCATTAAACTACTTAAGGTTATTGAAAACCTTAGATTTATACTTGATAAATAAACTAAAGTTTTTATTGAGTATTCATCTATAAAATAAAAATAATATAAATATTTCCATAGTTTTGGAATCTTCACATGTTCAAACACATCACTATGCACTAAATACAAAATCCCTTTTGATTTTGTAGCATTGTTTGGAAACTTCACTTAGTTTTCTTACCAAACACACAATTCTCACAAAAGTAAAAGTCTAATGGGTAGTCATAAATTATTTTAGCCATACATTTAGATTTTAATTCTTGAAATAATTTCTCTCCAATGTCTCCCATCCTTTGATGCCACAACATTATCTTATTTACAATAGATGTAGGAGCTAATTTGAAATAGTATTCACCTCAAGAATTGTAAATCTATTACACCCATCACTTATAGTGTTTGTATCAAGCTAGAATAATTTTCTTGTATGGAATCCTCTTTCCAATACCATTTATCAATCAAACTTATTGCATCTATATTTATTAAATATCATATGCACACTTGCATCATTCATGTTACTTATAGATATTATGTTTCTAGTCAAACCTAGAATATGCATAACACTAGGGAGGGCTTTAACCCTTCCATATTTAAAGCTCAAATTTAGTTTACCTCTACCTTTGATATTATAGGTAGATTTATATCCTATGAATACATCATATCCATTTATATTTTCATATTCACAAAACCACTCCTTATGATGGGTCATATGAAAAGAAGAACCTTGGTCAATCAACCATGCACCATCACATGTATGTGAGCATGAAGTTTCTAAGAATAAATCCCAAAAATATTCACTATAGGGATTTGTTTCTAGATACTAGGAATTATTGGATGACTTATCATTTTCAACTTTTTTAGATCTACAGTCTTTCTTGAAATGCCTTATTTCCCCATAGTTTTAGCATTTCATCTTATCTTTTCCTATATTATTATATTTACCTCTAGAATTTGATTTTTATGGATTTCTTTTAATTATTTCTTGTAACAACCTCTTAAAATAAGGAATATTTTGTTTGATAATACTCAATAAATTTCCACCTCATTTCTTATTATAATAAGGCTTCCTCTATGTTATCAATTTATAATGTTGATGCAGTAGTAGTAATTTACACAACTAATTTATCCCAAGGGTCATTAAATGAACAAAGTAAAGTAATATACTCTTATTATTATTTAATTTTAACTTTAATAAACTCTAATTAACTTACCATAATATTAAAATATTTTATATTTTTAGTTACAAATTCACCATCATTCATTCTCAATGAATACAACTTTTTTCAAAGAATTTTTTTTACTAGAGACTTTGTATGATCCAAAGTCCCTAAAGTCTCCCATAAATCTTTAGAATTTTAATCCATTGAGACATTCAACAAAACCAAATCTAATAGACACAATATGATTTAAATATTTTCCTTCATATCAATATTTTCCCAACCTTCTAACTTCATACCCACATATTGCACTCTTTACAACAACCCACTAATTTTTATCCATAAGATCTTCTATCTTCAGCTCTCAAAACTAAAAAAAATATCATTAATTTTTTAAAAACTCTATCCTTTTGCTTTCTGTCATTATCCTTTCCTTGAAAAAAAATCTCACATGCAAATATCCCACTAAAACAATAGTTTATCACAAGTTAAAGAAACCCTAATTTAAAAAAAAAAAAAACTAAGACCTAGATCTAATACTAAATGAAGTGAACATAAATCTGATAAACTAAAATGAGAGAATCATTACTATCATAATATTTAAGCTAAAAGTATAAGATAAATATAATACACATAAGATTATATAGTACACATTTTTTCACTTGGGAAAACCATTTCTATTAAAAAACTAGCATAATAACTCCTTTATTATATTAACTCAACTATTTAAAATATAATAATACACTAAAAAGTTATGATTTTCTCCTACTTTATGTGTGAGTATATATAGACACATTAATAGGTAATTTCTTGATCTATATTACAATACCATGGTACCAAAACCTTGGGACATAATACATCACATAATAGTTCTTAATAAAACTATGGTTTATAACACCACCCATATTATTACTATAGGTAAAAATACTTATGGGATCACAAATTTTGATTTTTTCCTAAATAATGTTTTTTTAAGGCTTCCACCCCAAAATATTAGCATATTATTATATTAAATTAGGCTATTTACTAAGGTATATTCCCTATGATCGTGGTTATAATGGTTTTAACCACTTAGGTTAGTAGGTTTCATGGGCCTAGTTATTTTACACTACCCAATGCTTTTGGTTCCACCCACTTCCTTATTTTTTGGGTGTTCTTTTTTTGCCTATATAATAGGATTTATATGATTTATTTAATATGCTAGTTAATATATCATTGTATTCTCTTTTTTAGTTCTAACATGGTTTCATAGCTTGTGGTTTAGGAATCTTGGGAGGAAGCCTATGGAACAAGAGATGACAGACTTGTCAGGGAAGAGTGTGAAGCACCTAATGGAGTGTCGTGAGAGGGAGAAAATCCATTTTTTCCCTGTTACCATCTAGAAATATAGACAAGCGAAGAAAAGGTGGAAATTTTTTGTGAATTCTATGTTAGACAAAAAGGAGGTAATAGGAGAGGCTCTCAGGCCTTTTTTTCCTCTACTCTCTCATGCAAGTCCATATGTCATGTGACACTGTACGACACTTGGAGGGAGGAAAAAATTTCAATTAGTGTCCATTTAAACTATTTTTCATCTCTATAATTTTCTCTTAGATAGGATAAGCTAGTAGGATTTGATGGAATCAAATTCTACTGAGAATTGGCTCTGGAATCAGTCATTATAGATTTGCAGGTTAGCCATGTACACAAGTCTTTTTTGATTGGATAGAATTTATTATGCATCTTTTTAAGCTAATTTTTATTCCACCAATCATAAATTTACTACATTTTGTTTTAAATTAAATTGGAAAATCAATTTATTTTTCAACATTTTAGAAATTGATTTTTACCTAAAGTTTTTCGTGGAGGAACACATTTAATTGTGTTGGGAGATAATCGTAAAGCAAATCAATAGAAATTTTTATTGTTTCATGGGTTTTGTATTTGGATGTTGATAGTGAAGGGATTTTTGAAATAAAAGTTGTAGATATCTCAATTTAATTGTTTTTGTCTATTTTTTGGTGTTTTTAAAGATGGAAAGTTTAAAATCTCCCAAACGGTGTTGAGTTCTTTGCTAAAAACTAGAGGTAGTGACCATTTTGTGTTTTGAATTAGTGGGTAGGAAGAATTTTATGTAAATTCATTATATTTTTTTATTATTTGTATTTTTTTGAAACATTAGGTTAAAATGGCTTTTTACAACACCTCTTGTTGCCAGATTCACAAAAATTGATAGGCACAAATTTTAGTTTATGGAGTCACAAGGTTTTGATGATATGTGAATATCAAAATCTTGATCAAATAGTTCTTGGTAAAGAGAAAAGGATTGCCAATGACATTGAAGACTATGATAAATGTCATTATGAGGCTCTTATGTTGTTAAAACTGTCAGTAGTAAATAATTTAATCTTATAGGTTAGAAATGTGACTAGTGCGTTAGCTTTGTGGATTAGTATTATTTCTAAATATCATGCTTATAAAGTTGGTAGGGTATTATATTTTAAAAAAGTATTATTTTACACTAAGATTTAGGAAGGTGGATCTATTTTTGAGTTTTTATTGCATATCAAAGACATCAGTGATCAGTTAAAGGTTGTGCAGAAGCTTGTTGATGAGCAAGATTTGATTGCCCTGGTTATGCAGAATCTTCCACCTTCATTTGAGTCATTTGTATATTTATTACACATGATTTTTAAGATGTATACTTTTTAATTTGAAAATTTATCCACACTAGTATTAGAGGAGAGATGATAGGAGCAGACAATGTTATCTACATATACTTCTACATAGAGTGAATTCTTCACCAAGGGAAAGGGTAAGCAATTTGGTAAACCTACTAGTTCTCCAATATAAAATTCACAAGTAAGTGGTTCTAATAAGAGATATAAGTGGAAATTTTTTTATTATAAGCAACCTAGTCATCTTAAGAAAGATTGCAAAAAATACAATAGGATATGACTAACCCAAAAAGAAATTTCATCATGCGAATGTAGCTAAAGGTGAAGGCAAGGAAATATATCTTGATTTTGTTTTCATGGATTCCAATGGTAATTATATGGTGAATAAAGCTTAGTAATTTTATTTATGGGCATCTCTCCATTATATATGCCATAAGGATTGGTATGTATCTTTGGGAGATGGTATAACTCATTTTGTGAAGGGATATGGTAATGTTCAGATCTATTTTAATGGTATAGTTTAGTATACATTTAAGAATGTTAGGTATGTGTCTGATATGAACAAAAATCTTCTTTAAATTAGAGAGATCAGTTCAAAATTTGATTTTTCTATAAAATTTCAAAGACAATAATACTTAGTCACTACTAGAGATAACAAGATTATTGCTATTGGGATTGGTGAGAAAGTCTTGTATAAGCTTGTAGATCCACATAGGGCAAAGGAAAGTACACTTAGAGTAGTTGATAACACAAGTTCACTATGGCATGAAAGGTATGGGCATTTGAATTTCTAGTTTTTGAATACATTGAGCAAGACTAAGATGGTTAAGGGGATTCCTTCTATTTAGGATAGTCATCATGTATATACTAGATGTCATTTAGGAAAGAAAGTTAGACATTCATTTGATGTTGGTACAAATTTAAGAGCTAAGGGAGTATTAGATCTAGTATATGTAGAATTGTATGGTCTAATGTAGACACCTACCTTTTTTGGATCCCATTATTTTATGCTACTAGTCGATGATTTCTCTAGGAAAAAATGGGTATACTTTCTAGTGAATAAATTTGATTATTTTTATAACTTCCTTACGTAGAAATTTATGGTTAAAAAATAGGTGAGACTATTAGTGAATTATTTTAGAATATATAATGGGGGTGAGTTCATCTCAAAATAGTTTAAGTATTTTTGTGCCATTAAAGGCATACATAGATAATACACTACCCCTTACACTTCAAAGAAAAATGAAGTTGTGGAAAGGTAAAATAGGATGGTAATGGACATGGCTCACCATATGGTCCAAAGTAGAAATGTGCCATATAGATATTAGGCATAAGTAGTGAATATGGTGGTATACATCCTTAATATAAATCCTACAAAATTATTAGAGAATATGACTCTAGAGGAGGCTTGGTCAGTTTGAACTCTAGATGTAAGTAATTTTATAATTTTTGGTTGTGTAGCTCTTACAATTATTCCTAGTCGAAAGAGAAGTAACTTGGATACAAAAATCAAAGCATACATGTTTGCTGAGTACAACAAGTAGTCAAAGGCCTACAGATTACTTGATGTTTCTACTAAAAAAGTTATGATAAATAGATATGTCATAGTAAATGAATAGATGCCATACTTCATAACAACTGGTATAGTTTTAGATATTAAGTCATTATTTTCTTATAATGATTATATTATAAGTTGTGATGTGAAAGTTGAGTAGGATTCTAGTTTAGTAGTGGATTCACATTCTAGGGAGGCAATTTTTGTAGGTCACTATGAAGTTCTAGTAGAAAAACCAAAGAATCTAAAGTGGTATTCTACCATAATGGAAGCACTAAAGGAGGGAGACTTGCCACAAGGTGTGGAAGGAAGAAGATTGAGATTAATAAATTAGTTTGGTAATAGAGGTGAACATGACAATTTTGCTCTAACAACTATTGTTTCATAGGCATTTGAGCCTAATTATTTATTAGAGGCAAAAGGGAAGCATTAGTTGGAATCAACCATGCAATTATAATATGATTCTTTGATGAAAAACAATATTTGAGATCTCATGGAGTTACCACCAAGAAATAAATCCATTAGTTGTAAATGGATTTACAAGGTAAAATGCAAACCAGATGGTTCCTTGGAAAAATACAAATCTATAATTGTTGCAAAAGGTTATGCACAAGAGTATGGGGTTGATTATGAAAAGAATTTTCTCCTACTACAAAGATGGTAAATTTTCATTTGATTATTGTTATTGCTACTTAGTTTGGATGGAATTTGCACCAAATGGATGTCAAGAGTGATTTCTTGAATGGAAATATAGAGGAGGAATTCTACATGGTTTAGCCATAGGGTTTTTAGGTTCTTAGGAAGGAACATCTTATTTTTAGGTTGATCAAGTCCTTATATGGGGTTAAGCAGTCTCCTTGAGCCTAGTATATGAAAATAGATTCATATCTTAGGGAGTCTAGTTTCAAAAGGTGTAATTCTGAACTAACTCTCTATGTAAAGGTGTTTGGTGATGATATCTTGATTCTCATTATATATGTTGATGATATAACCATCACTGGGAGTAGTGTTATTATTATTTAGTAAATGAATGCTAATATTTGTTTTAATTTTGACATGATAGACTTAGGACTACTAAAATACTATTCAGGTGTTCAATTTTAGCAAGGTGCTTGTGTTATATTCATGTCATAGAATAATTATGCCAAATAATTATTGGAAAGGTTTAGAATGATAGATTTTAATCCAAATAACACACCTATGGAAGTTGGAGCTAAAATTTCAATTAACACTGCTTCACCTCCGGTCAATAAAATAGTGTATCAACAACTAGCGGGTAGTCTCATTTATCTCACTACCACTAGACTAGATATTTGTTTTGTAGTGAGTTTTCTATCTCGCTTCATGTCTAAACCATAGTAAGTACATTGGTTAGCATTAAAATGGGTATTAAGATATGTCAAAGGTATTCTTGACTTTGGCATACTATATAAGAAGTTTTTAGATTTTGAGCTTTCATGATATTTTAACTCTGATTGGGCAGGATTAGTAGATTCAACAAAATCTACAACAGACTATGTATTCACTCTTTTTTCAATAGTTTTCTCATGGAAGAGAAAAATACAAACTACAGTGTCATTATCTTCAACATAATTAGAGTATAAAGTTGTGGTCAGTGTAGGTTCTAAAATTATGTGGATAAAGAAAATCTTGGAGGTTCTTCAATTTAGTCATCAAATCCTACTCTGATTTTCTATGATAGTTCTGAAGATGGTGAAGAATCTAGTATTCCATGACAAGACCAAACACATTAAATTTCACCATAATTGAATCTAATGGTTGGTTATGAATGAAGACATCAATCTATTCTACTGCCCCACTATAGAGCAACCAACTGATATAATGACCAAACCACTTGGTTCAGACAAGTTCATAAAATTCAGGGACAAACTTGGTCTTATTTCTAGTTTAGTCATTAAGGGATGGTACTATCATATTATTTTATTACCTTAGAATATTTTATAAGGTATATTACCTATGATTATGCTTATATTGGTTTTAATCACTTAGGTTAGTAGGTTTCACAGGACTAGTTATTTTATGCTACCCGATGCTTTTAGTTTCACCCACCTCCTTATTTTTTGGGTGTTCCTTTTGTTCCTATATAATAAGATTTTTATGTTCTATTTCATGTGCTAGTTAATATATCATTTTATTCTTATTTTTGGTTCTAACACAAACCCCTTAGTTGAGGTGATGATCTCTTGACTCCAATTATCATGCCTAGTTATACAATACCAAAGGGTAGAACACATGTAAAGTATACAAAAAATATCCAACATAATAGAAACTTAGGGTTTTTTGTGCTCAAATGAATGATCAAATTCACCAATATGTTTTAACTTATTTTAGATTTTAATAATCTAGTCAATCTAAAACTACATAATAATTCAAATTATATTCAATATGTCATAAATTACACAGATCTCAATGTAAAAAATTAGATTGAAATTTATTAATAGAACTTAATATTTTGTATAAATAACCAAAAAGATATAATACTTAGCTTGTTTATTTTATGTTTTGGTTTGTATCTATGAACAATTGTTAGAAATACCTTGAAATGGAATTGTGTTTGCTCATCTTAGGATAATGAATATCAGAATATACCTAGATGAATCTAGTAATGTTCATATGCTTGTAGATACTAAATATTTTTTATGTTTTTTGGAACTGTCCTCTATGTTTTTTTGGGTCCATTCCACCATGGATTTATATATGTTTCATAAAAAATATATGTTCAATCATATGCAAAAATTTAGATTTGTCTTATTTTACCTTGAAACCATAGTTCACCTATCAACACTTGACTTGGACTATAAAAATAGGTTAGAAATAAGGTTTGGATAGCCAAAACCCCACCTTGATTAATGGTTTAACATACAATACTTTGAATAAGGCTCAAACCATATGTATTTCTTCCACCTATGAGGATGTGTGCTCAATATTGATCCACCACTATGTACATAATCGGTTTGGATTTCAACATAGGAAAATATGCAAGTTGGAATTTTATTTAAGTGTTCATACTTGGTTTAGTGAATCTTCCATTGATGGGTTTTATATGAGGATGATTTATGGTAGTGACTGAAGGATGTGCAGATGTATTCCTCAATGTGTAATTACAATGGTAGATATGTGCCAAATAGGGTTATCCTTAGGATTTATGTGTATATAAATATGAATATTTGTTTAATTTACATATGTAACCAACATATGAAATATGTGGGCTGACCCAAGGGAATGGTTTTAATTTAAAATTATATGTTTGGATAATATGTGATGTTTCATGCGAAGTCTGACAATACGGTATCATATGAATGCCACCATAACCATCCAATATGGAGAAGACATTGTTAGAGAATGCAAAAAAATTACTTAGGATAATATAATAGTTAATCACATACTAAGGAGATCTTATATATGTATGATGGAAAAATTGGGAAGTCCAAGCCCATAGATATATGAATGGCTAGGAAAAAATGTGAGCAAGAATCAATTGTGCATGCACAAATTATGTATGTTAAGGATTGGTCAAAGATCATATTTTCAAGTGTTTGATACCAACCTAATGTGTATATAGTATCACCTTTCATATTACTTAATGTTACAATATTTAAATGATGTTAACAAAGTATAACATGATAATACATTAGATTAAATATAATATCCCACTTTTGACTTGAGTTTGGATGCACTTCATTAATAATTGTTTTCTATAACAAGTTGATAAAAGTTTAGATTAATGATTTAGTTTTCAAAAATCTATTGTATTTTTTTATTCACTACCATGCTTATTTATGTAGCAATTAAACTACCATTTCACACTTGAACTAGTTTTTAACTCCATTTATGATTAAATTGGCTTGATTTAATTTTTAACATTCATGATAGATTAATGGGTTGATTCATTAACCAGAATGTTTTATGACATCAAAAACCTTTGTGAGAAGTGATGTGATATGTGTCTTTAGAAGAAAATAATGCAAAAGGAAAGGATTTGGTCTAAGATTCTCAAGTGGTCACATAATTTTCACAGCATGCATGTTGAATTTATATGTATCTACTATCCCATTGGGATCTAAATGAATTAGAACAAACTAAAACATGCCTAGTGGGTCTCACTACCTTAACCACCTGATTTAGACTCATAATTGACAAGGAATGAGGTTTTTCATTATCTAGGTGTTGGTGTGTGTCATGTTCACACTCATTATGAATTCCACCTTAGGTAGTGTTATTACCAAGATGAGATTTAATGTGTGAAAAACATTGTTTAATGTATATTTATTATTAGTAGTTATCCTCACATGTGTGATAAGGGTTCTATTGACCATTTTGGTCTTGTAGGCCAAAATTGGTCCCCCCTTTTTTTCCCCTGTTGTTCTGAGCCAGTATAATTTTAATTTTGCACAAATCTTGAAATTTCTATGGACTCTACAGGTGTTTCTACGGACTCTACAGGGAAGTTTTCTACGGACTCTTCAGGCAGAGACGAGTTCCCAACACTTAGGCACAAAATGGACCATTCCAAGTGCCCTTATGGAGGGCAGTTCTAGACTCAAGTGCCCTTGTGGAGGGTAGGGAACATTTGCAAAGAGGCCAAAGAGAAAGCCAAAAAGGTAAGTTTCCTTCAAGGCAAAGAAGAGAATTTATTCAGACAAAATGTCTGAAGGAATTCCTTCGAACATTTTTTCCGAAGAAATTATTCAGAAGAAAATCCCACAAAAATATAAGGCAAAGGCAGGAGCAATTTCTTTCAGACTTTTGTTCGAAGGAATTCCTTCAGAAAAAAAGTCTGAAGAAATTTAGGAGAGGCCTGCGGGATAAAAGCCTGAGAGAAATTTCAAAGGTCAAAGGCAAAGTGGCCGAGTGAAAAGACCTGAGGAATTAAGAAAAAAGCAAAGGAAGAAATCCTTTAGACAAAATGTCTAAGGAAATTCCTTCAGACATTTTGTCCAAAGGATTTCAAGACCAAGGAGCTAAATGACCCCAAAGGGCTGGTGCCCTTGCGGGGGACTCTTAGCCAAAAAAGAAAGACACTTCTCCAAAGCTGAAGGGGACACCTTCCCTTCGAGAGGGTCCAAAAAAAAATCCAGAAGGTAGGGGAGTGACAAAAATGTTGAAGCAAAGGGAAAGGCTGAAAGAATTCCAAGGGGTGATAGGCCTGAAGACGTCGAAATCAAGCATAATGAACTAGATGTTGGTTTTCAAGCAGTGACGGGTGTGAAAATGTCAAATTTAAGGTAGTGAAATATCCATTGATTTTAAAAAGCTTAAATAAGATCCCAAAGAACTCAGTGACCTGCCAAGAAGATAGCCCCAAGGGCCAAAGGAGCCAAAAAGAGACAAAACCAGGAAGAGACAAAGTGCAAAAATAGACAAACAGTCTAGGTGGCAAAGAGAGGTGTCGACTCAAGGATTTATTCCTATAGTTGGAATAGTGTTTGCCAAGTGGTCATCAAATGGTGCAAATAGTAAGTGGTGCAGACTATTTTTTCCACTTTGCATTTATGAGCAAACAAATTGTGTGAATATCTAGAAGGAGTAGTCTTGTTTGCAGAAAAAGAGGTGCGGCCCATTTGTTTGAATGCCAAAGTCAAGACTAGTGATTACACAACATGGTTCTAGCAGGTCTCTTCTAGAAGAATGACATCAGCAATAGTGACTTCCTCTTCCTGATGCTTTCAATGCACATGGGCCAAATTATCAGAGAGCACCAAAGTCTTTTCCAAAGGGGCACCTTTACTTCTTATTCTCTTTATATATATTGTAAACTTATCATTTTGAGAATGGATCTTCTTAGCCTATAAGTCAAAGCTCTGCCCAAAAATCTATGGGTTTATAAGGCATAACTCTATCAAATTTTACCTTGAATCAAGACATAGTAGTTTTTACCTCCATTCTGAGTTTGCACTTTCGTATGTGTCTATGCCTTTGTTCTATGTTAAGTCATTTTCCTTTATGCTTTTGCAGGATGATTTTAGCATGTCTAGTGCATTGTGAGCTTTTCTTTTGTAGGTTTGCCAAAAGTGTCCCTAGAGGAGTGTAGGTGCCTACGAATAGGCTACCTAGTGTGTTTGAGGATGCCTCTAGTAGTTTTTTCCTCCCTGTATATCCACGGACCCCTAGCTCACTAATGCAAAAGCATTCCTCATGTCAAATGAAGTGTATGGGAGCTTGTTTTTGGTGAAAAGTGTATGTTCAAGCTGAGTGGATTAAATTTTTTGGTGTATCACCTTTTTAAATTTAGGTTTAGGTTCTACTTTCAGCATCCTTCTCCCTTTTCAACCCCCCCTTTTTCATTTATTTGTTAGCAGTAGGAAATCTAGGACCTAAAAGATACATCAAAGGGAGCTAGCCCTTATCTAGAGACTCTCCCCCTAGTTTTGTTAGGCCCATAGGCAAGAGGGGAGTTTCCATTGTGACGCATGGAAGGCAGGAGCTCAGCCTCCTATCCAGGGTGCAATCCACTGCATCAATAATTTTTGGCATGCCTGGTGGGACCAACTAGGACAAGTTTTGTCCAAAGAGTTGAATAATTTTTGGTGTATTCTTCAACCAACCATCCTTTAGAGGCTTTTTTATCAACACCAATGATGACTCCGAGTTGAATCAATTGGTTAAGTAGTCTTGGTGCCATCAAGAAATCACATTTTTATATGGTTTTGATCAAGCTCAAGCTATCATGAAACCACCTCAAACTCCAACATTACTTCCCTCATTGTTGAAAGGTAACTTGGAGAGTTGTTTGAGGTGATTCCATGAACATTTTGAGCTTGATCAAAACATATGAAGAAATAAAAGGTACATGGTTCTAAGCAATGGATTATACATGCCAAAATGCACTTTCATTTGAAATAGATCTTCCTATGCATTAGCAGACCCTTCCTAGTCTTCCTCAACTCCCTCAGATCACTAATCATGATGGAAAGCTCCTGACTTGGAAGGAAATAGTGGAATCATGGGGTCGGAAAGAGGAAAAGAAAGTTTTTGCTCAAAACCTTAAAAGGGTTGAGGTTGCTCCTACTCATGATGATTCTTATGACCTCCAAGAAAGGCTCTTCTAAGAAGACATAGCTAGGAGAATTGCAGAGTTGGAATCCAAAGTGAGATTCCTCAGCCAACGTGTGATGGACATGTTTAAACACACCCCATCTACACACCTCCAAGAGAGCTATCAAGCCACACCTGATATAGATGAAGTGCTAGCCAAGTGGAAAGAGGAGAATCATTTGATTCTAGCTCAAGGACTTCCTCCTCTTCCACATGGTTTTTCCACTTCACCCCTTCTCAAGGAGGAACCTATTTTGCAAGAGGTGAGTGAGGAAGAGAAGATCTAATGTTTAGCTCTCTAAGAGGCTATCATGAGTGACAATGAAGAGGAAATCATCATCGATGCTCCTTGTGAAGAATCATCGACAATGGAGAAGACACAGGGCATGCATACATGTAGATGTTCCAGCAATACGAAGAGGAATGTAAGCATGGTGAGCTCTCTCCTCCCTTTTTTGATGAACTTCCTTGTTGCTTTGATGAGGAGGATGACCATACCATGGAGCCTGAATTGGAGGAGGATCAGATGGATGTCTTTAAATAACTAGAGACTTTGATCCTTGAGCAAGAAAAGGAGAGGCTGGTCCATTTTGAGGAAAGCCTTGAAGAAGAGAGCTTTGAAAAAAAGGGTGATGTTCTGTGAGATGAGCAATCAATTTGTGATTCCATTTCAAACATCACAATAGTCACCCTTCTTCAAGAAGGCCAAGAAGAAGCAGAGGATAAGTGTGATAGAGTCTTCAATGAGGCAGAAGGAGACGAGCCAATTCATGATGCATTGCACAGGGACCATACACAACAAAGGGCTTATGGTGATGAGATAACATCCATCAATTTCTTGGTGAATACACCAGCATGAAGAACAAGCAGGAGGCAAGCTTCCAGGAACAAGAAGGATACATATGTGTTGGAAGCATGTTTGCCCCTGATTCATTTGGAGATGATCCAACCAAGGTGGTAGGCAAGAGGAGTAGGTCACCAAGTCTCCATTCCATTCAACCACTTGTCTGGCATTGTAAGTTTCCTAGCTAGGAAGGAGACTTAAGAAATTTTCCCTTTGATCTAGGAGGGAGGCAAATATACCTTGTTAGCTATATATAGTAGTTTGTTTTTAGTTTTCTTTCCCTATTTTCCCTAAGTGTAGTTTACACAAGTAGTGTTTTTTATCCTTGTGTGTGTTTTCCCTTGTGTGTGGGGTAAAACTTATGTGATTGATTCTTGGAACTATCGGGGTGATTGCTAACTCTTTCAATGCTACATCTCAACTCCATGCCCAATGGATTTTAAGGCAACTAGTTTCTAAGCATAGCAAGCATGCTTCCCCTGGGAGTCACCAATTTGTTGACCATTTTGGTCCTGCAGGCCAAAATCAGTCCCCCCTTTTTTTCCCCTGCTATTTTGAGCCAGTACAATTTTGATTTTGCACAAGTTTAGAAATTTCTACAGACTCTGCAGGTGTTTCTATGGACTCTATAGGGAATTTTTCTATAGACTCTGCAGGTAGAGACGAGTTCTTGACACTTAGGTGCAAAATGGACCATTCCAAGTGCCCTTGCAGAGGGTAGGGAACATTTGCAAAGAGGCCAAAGAGAAAGTTGAAAAGGTAAGTTTCCTTCAAGGCAAAGAAGAGAATTTCTTCAGACAAAATGTCTGAAAGAATTCCTTAGGACATTTTGTCTGAAGAAATTCTTTGAAAGAAAATCCTGTGAAAAGATAAGGCAAAGGCAGGAATGATTTCTTTCATACTTTTGTCTGAAGGAATTCCTTTGAACAAAAAGTCTAAATAAATTTAGGAGAGGCCCACGGGAAAAAATCCCGAGAGAAATTCTGAAGGTCAAAGGCAAAGTGGCTAAGTGAAAAGACCCGAGGAAATAAGTGAAAAGTGAAGGAAGAAATCCTTCAGAAAAAATGTCTGAAGGAATTCCTTCGAACATTTTGTCTAAAGGATTTCAAGACCAAGGAGCCGAAAGACCCTGAAGGGTAGGTGCCCTTGTGGGGGACTCTCAACCAAAAAATAAAGACACTTCTCCAAAGCTAAAGGGACACCTTCCCTTCGAGAGGGTCCAAAACAAAAATCCCAAAGGTAATGGAGTGACAAAAAGGCCAAAGCAAAGGGAAAGGCTGAAAGAATTCCAAGGGGTGATGGGCTTGAAGATGTCAAAATCAAGCTTGACAAACTAGCCATTGGTTTTCAAGTAGTGACGGGTGTGTAGGCATTAAATTTAAGGCAGTGAAATAGCTATTGATTTTGAAAAGCTTAAAGAAGAGCCTAAGGAACTCAGTGACCTGCCAAGAAGATAGCCTCGAGGGCTGAAGGAGCCAGAAAGAGACAAAACCAAGAAGAGACAAAGTGTAGAAATGGACAAACAGTCCAGGTGGAAAAAAGAGGTGTCAACTCAAGGATTTATTCCTGTAGTTGGAATAGTGTTTGCCAAGTGGTCATCAAACAGTGCAAATAGTAAGCGGTGTAGCCTATTTTTTCCACTTTGCATTTATGAGCAGACAAATTGCATGAATATCTGGAAGGAGCAGTCTTGTTTGCAGAAAAAGAGGTGCGGCCCATGTGTTCACATTAATGTTTGAATGCCAAAGTCAAGACCGGTGATTACATAGCATGGTTCTATCAGGCCTCTTCTAGAAGAATGACATTAGTAACAATGACTTCCTTTTCCTAATGCTTTCAACACACATGGGCCAACTTGTCAAAGAGCACCAAAGTATTTTCCAAAGGGGCACCTTTACTTCTTCTTCTCTTTCTATATATTGTAAACTTCTCATTTTGAGAATGGATCTTCTTAGCCTATAAGGCAAAGCTTTGCCCAAAAATCTCTGGGTTTGTAAGGCAGAACTCTGCTAGATTTTACCTTGAATCAAGACATAGCAGTTTTTACCTCCATTCTAAGTTTGCACTTTCGTATGTGTTTATGCCTTTGTTCTGTGTTAATTCATTTTCCTTTATGCTTTTGCAAGATGATTTCAGCATGTCTAGTGCATTGTGAGCTTTTCTTTTGCAGGTTTGCCAGAAGTGTCCCTAGAGGAGTGTAGGTGCCTATGAATAGGCTGCCATAGTGTGTCTGAGGATGCCTCTGGTAGTTTCTTCCTCCCTGTATATCCACGGACCCCTAGATCACTGATGCATAAGCTTTCCTCATGTTAAATGAAGTGTATGGGAGTTTGTTCTTGGTGAAAAGTGTATGTTCAGGCTGAGTGGATCAACTTTTTTGGTGTATCACCTTTTTTAGTTTAGGTTTAGGTTTTGTTTTCAGCATCCTTCTCCCTTTTCAACCCCCCCTTTTTCATTTATTTGTTAGCAGTAGGAAATCTAAGACCTAAAAGATACATCAAAGGGAGCTATTCCTTATCTAGAGACTCTCCCCGTAGTTTCACTAGGCCCATAGGCAAGAGGGGAGTTTCCATTATGATGCATGGAAGGCAGGAGCTCAGCCTCATGTCCAGGGTGCAATCCACTACGTCAATAGGTTCATTTTAAATTGGGGCATGATCTCACCTTTCACTCTAATAATAATTATTTCCTGATCACATTTTTATTTTCTTATATAAGGAACCTTTGTATCCTTGTTTGGAATGGATCCTAGAGGAGTTTATCCTAACCTAGTGGAGATGTAATCTCTTAGGAGATATTATTTTGTTACAACCCTTGTTAGTTACAAATTAACATTTTATATTAGTTTATTTATTTAATACAATGGATTATATTGGTGAAAATTTTCACTTCTGAGTACATATGTGTGGCTGGTGTGTTATGATTACATTGTATAATTTTATTGTGTCTTCCTCAATTATAATATCTTATTAGAGATTTTATATGTTATTTAGAGCCATTTCTAATATGGTATCAAAACAAGATCCACAAATCCATCTCATCTTGTTTCATATCTATTTATTTCTTTGATTAGATTCATGTTGTTTTTAAATCTACATATAGAGGAGTTTCATTTAAAATATTTATACCATTTTTCATTTTAAAGTATTATACATTTCCATTGCATTTAGTATACATAATAAAGTCAGATAATAATTTTATTTCATTTGAATCTAACACTATGAGCTCATTTGAAAATCTATGTAGATCATGTTTCATTAAGATCTGAAGAATTTGTATGGGTTCAAATGACCAAACATGAAGTAAAATGGCATTTTCAACTCATCTTGAATGTTTTCTTGACCAAATTTCACATTTTTTAGTAACTCACAATAATTTTTTAGCTATTATATTTAGCTACATATTTTATTTGAGTCTATTGGGAGGATTATTTATTTTCACCTTGATTATTTTTTCAATATTTGCATAGTTTATATGTTCTTCATGTGACATATTAGACACTCTCACTTGATTATTTCTATTGTGCATTTTTGCACACATACCACATTGACACTTTTCGAAAGATTGATAGTTGTTTTGTCATTACTCCCTAGTCAATATTATAGGGGATGTTTTTAATTATTAATGCTTGCTTGGTTGTTCAAGTATGCTATGTACCTTTTGTTTTTCCTATATAATATTAAGATGCATATTTTGTTATTAAAATATATAAAATTTTTTATGAGACATCTTTGTTGGTATTCATTTTTTCTATTCCAACATTATTTTTTGGTAATAAAATTCATAACATAATATCTAAGCCAACATTCTTTGGTGATATAAAAATTCAAAATATTTTTTGAGCCAACCCTATTTGGTTTATTTTACTCATGCATTACATTAAGATGAAGCACTTATCTATATAGTCACTCTTGTTTACACAACCAAATTCATGGAAGATACTTTCAATTCATTATTTTAAAGACCATCATTTTTAATAGTCATATACTACACCAATTTTATTGTCATTTTTATCTATCATTATACATGGGTACCTCATCAAGCCTAGTTTTTGACACCCATATTTATGAGCTTGATATTTTTTCTCTTTTAAAACATCACCTAAGATGATATTTAGGGTGGTGTTGGTGTGTGTCATTTTCACACTTGTTGTTAAGTCCACATTAGGTAATTTTTTTTATCAAGTGAGATTTAATACGTGCACAACATTGTTTAATACACATTTATTGTTGGTAGATATCCTCACATATGTGAGAAGGTTTAGGTGTAGCTTATGTGATTATCACACATTTCACTTGAAAAATAATTATCTCACACTCACCTCTTTCTTTTCCTATATAAGGAACAATTGTATCCTTGTTTGGAATGGATCTTAAAGGAGATTATCCTAAGTTGGTGGAGATGTAGTCTCTTAGGATATCATGATCTAGTGCAACCATTGTTAGTTGCATACTTACATTTTATATTACTTTGTTTAATTAATACAATGTATTTTATTAGTGTATATTTTTGCTTTTGAGTACATTTTTTGGATGTTGTGTTATGTTTACATTATAGAGTTTTTTTGGGTCCTCCTCAATTCTAATACTAAGATAAAAAAAACCCACTTTGAGGGCCTATGGGACTCATATAGAACCCAAAATAGTTCAAACCAATGAGAAGGAATTAAACATACCTTATATCAAATTTAAATTATAAATTTAAGTTGACTTTATTTATTAAAAATGGGATCCAAAAAGATCCCTTAAAATTCATATACAAACTTTAAAAGGTTCCTAAATTATCTAGGTTTAGCTTGCTGAGGGTGGAACATCTTGTCTCCATTGTTGGATAAAATATACCTCTACCATCAAATTTGACCAAATATAAGGAACCCTAGGAATACCTCACTGACACACCAACCCTTACAGTAACTCTTCAAGCCAACTGACCCCAAATATTTGGCCCAATACTATAGTTTAATTTTTTAAATATTTGATGATAATATTTATGAAACTTAAGTTGAAATGGATCCTTTATAGATAACCCTTACCCTATCCCTATTTTCATAAATATTCCAATACTAAACCAACCTTAAGGACCTATACACCCCTCACTAGACCTATCCTAGTCATCAAGTTCCAAAGCACCCAACCTACACCCCGAGCCTAGATTTCCTATTCTAACTAACAACCTCTAATGAACTACCATTAATTCCCTTACCACCATTGTTTAGGTTCCATGACCATTTTTTTATGTTACTAAACTAGTCCATGGTCCACCATGGATACATATTTTAGAACCCCTTTACTAAGAGGATACAAAACCTATCCAACTTAGAGGCTTCAAAAAAAAACTACCATTAACACCACCAATGGTAACATAATATGTTATAGGTCCCCACAGCCTCTGACACACCCTTTCTACCCCTTCCCACTAATTTCAAGATCTAAAAATCTTGGTTTAGCACTGGAATGAACCTTAACTCTCACTAAAAACACCTTAGATTTTTTAACTATATTTTTGACACCATTATCACATTATCCTCCATGCCACCTCTAGCTAGTTGCTTTGTCGAGCTCCACTTAGGAAACCCAATGTTTTCTTCCTAAGTATTTAGGCCTAGTCTTTCCTTTTGAGTTGTATCACTCAAGATACCCCACCAAGAATGGCCTTTATATTTTTTTATTTTTCAAAGTGGTTTTTGGCATCCCCACTTCTATTTTTTATTTAATTTTTAGAAATAAAATAGCATAGAAAATGTTCTAAAAATTGTAGAAATATTATAAAAGAATATATTTTTATTAAAAATTAAATTATGGGAGTTTTAATTGGAAATATTTGATAAATAATTTCTTGAAAACATAATGTACTTTTTTCTTAAATCATGTTTTCAACTTTAAAAATTCATATATAATCAACAATGTGTCCTAAAAATATTATGTAAATTTCTACATAATCAGTAGTTTGAGATATACATACTAAATTTTTTTAGGGAAGATTAGATATGAATTTATATGCATAAAAATTAATTGCTTCAAAATAATCTTATAGATAATTTAATTATTAAAGCATTTTTGAAAATTTAAGAAATATAATAATAATGTAACTGATTGATCGCTTTCAATTCCTTTCAAGTACAAACCATATACATATATCTCCTAACTTAAATGTATATAATATTCACATAAAAAGTCTTATAATTAAAAGTGATACCATATACATAAAAGGTGTCACAAGAATAGGTGAAAATCATAATCTTTCAAGTAATGAATAATAATATGTATGCCATTTATTCGCAAGAATCAAGACACTATTTATAAGGCATAAAAGAGAGAAAATTTACATTAATGTGGGTGTTCATAACACCAAAATAGACTCTAAAATATTCTTCCAAGATATGTTATAATCCAATTATCTAAATGAATAAGGGAATACATGGTCATGCCCAAATGTATGACATTATTAAGTGGGTGGCTTTAGTCAATCCCCAAGTGAAGAACTCATTTATTAATCATATACTAACCAAATTAGGTAAGGTGATACAAGGAATATCACAAGTTCATGCAAGTTTACCACTATACCTTCCTAAAAACCACTAAGGTATGATTTTGTATTTTCTCCCAAATACTTGACCCAGGCCATTGGCTTGGATTTCTTATTTTAACCAACAACCTCCACTAGCCGACCACCAATTCCTCTGGTGTCACAAAAACTCTTCCCACTTAAGTTACACCTTAATTATGGCCACATTTTCATGTTACCAAACTAGACCATGGGTTATACTATGGCCTACTCCCATAAAACCCTACAAGAACCCTATAGAATGTACACAATGTATCTAATACTTTGCTTTGGCTTGGATGTTGTGTAAAATAAACCCCTAATTTTAGAATCACATTAAATGACACATTATACCAAGGGGCCCCAAAAACATTGACACACCCTTTCCACCATTGCCTAATCCCTATAAGATGTCATAGTCTTATCTTAGTCGTTGATCAATCTTTACCAATCAACTATATTCCCTCTGGGATGATTACTTTATTTTTAATGTTGTCATAATTTTACCCTTAAAACCACCTCTACTTAGATGTTCCACTAAGCTTTACTTAGGTATCCCGTGTCATTCTATTTGAGCCTTTAGGAATAGGCCTTTCATTTTGATATGTGTTACTTAGGTTTGCAAAACCTAGGTGGCCTTTGTATTTTTTTAATTTTACAAAGTGGTGGGGTTTCTTAGAAACCCTAACTCTAGTTATTTTTTTAAAATAAAATATAATGGAAAAAATCTTATAAAATTTATAAAAGCATATAGTTTCATTAAAAAATAAATTTATGTAATTTGGACAAGAAATATGAAAAAAATAATTTCTTAAAAACATACTATAGATTTAACTTAAATCATGTTTCCAAATTTTTAAATTCATATAAAATAAATTGTGCATCCTAAAAATATTATCCTAATTTATAAGGATTTAGTAGCTCTATATCTACATTAAAAAATTATTTTATGGAATTTTAAATGTGAAATAACAAGCACATAAATTCCTTTCTTTAAATTAACCCTATAGGGTCACTTTGACTATTTAATAAATATAATAATAGTGAATTTTATTGATCACTTTTAATTCCTTTCAAGATTGAATAATACTCAAAATTGTCCCACTTTAAATATATACAAGATTTACATTAAAAATATTGTAATCAAAAGAGATAAAATATATAATAAATATGTCACAAGAATTGGAGACAACCATAATCTTTCAAGTAATGAATAATAATATATCTATCAAGTCTTTAAAATAATCAATAAACTCTTTATAGATCATAAAGTGGATACATGTCACTTAATATGGGTTTTCTCAACACCCAAGATAGACTCCAAATGTTTCTTCCAATATCTACTCTAATTAAAGTCTCCAAATGACTAAGGAAGGACATGCTTACCTCCTAATCATATGAAATTATTAACTTTGGGACTTTATTCAACTCCCAAGTGAAGAAATTATTGCTTAATCATATGCCAACCAAAGTAGGTAAGGTGAAATGAGGGATAACATAATTACATAAAGGTTTCCTATTATACCTTTTTTTTAAATCACCAAGGTTACGATGTCCCTTTTCTCCCATGCCAAGTCACACAAAAATAGATATAAAACTTAAAATTAGTCACTTGAGAAGTGTATAGTAATAAGGAGGGGGAATCCATTTTGAATAAGAACCATGTCACAACCTCAATTGTTATAACTTTATCAAGATAATAAAGTACCCAAGTAAGAGGTGGGATTTTTTTATTGGATTTCATATGCAAGCCATATCCAAATAATTATAAAGAGAGGAGGAGATGTGATTTAAACCTTCATTACCAATAGGACCCACCCTTTCCCCTTAGCTTGTTTCATGCATTGTTTTGTGCTCATGAATTTAACTCTCTAACTCTCATTAGGACCAACATAATACTATCCCAAATTGAGTAGCATGAACTTGGAAATTTCAAGCAAGAAATCAATGTAAAATACAACAATATAAAGTATCATAAAACCATTAAAATAACCCAAGAATAAGGTTAAATAGTAATGATTTCAAGTCCAAATTTCATCCCAATGGTTACAAGGATTTACAAGCCAAAAAATATTTACAAGATAATAGAAAATACCCATTTCATAATAATAAAAGATTCATTTAAGAAATCAATCTAAAAAAAAAACATTAGAGACATCTACAATAGTATATGTACCTTAATTCCACTCTTGACTAAGGATAATCCTATTCCTAAACTTTATCATCTTCTAATCAACTCCTAAGGAAAAAATTATGCAATAAATAAGATAAAGAGAGTAACTCCAAAATAACTCCAAGAGAAACAAACCATAAGGATAGAGATCCATTTACTAATTAAAAAATCATCATAAAATCTTAAAAAATTAATTAGAGACACTTTTCCCCATGCCTCTTCAATGTTTTTTTCCAAAAATCTTCCAAACCATTAATTATTCCTTATAAATCATGTGGGCAACATGCTTCTTTTTCAACCTTATATTTAACTCCTCCAACCTCTCATAATTTATATTACCACCTATGGTCTTCAAGAGGGAACTTGGACAACCCAATGTCTTCAAAATACCAAAATATCCTATCCAACCCATCTCTAAAGGTCTTAGGCTTAAATATAGACATAAGAAAGTCAAGACTTTATTTCTATACCAAAATAAATGAGGCCTCATCTCCAGATCTTGGTTTTTCAAGTTGAAATACATACCTTAGTCACCTTATTGATCTATTTTACCTTATATAACCTCTTAAAAACACAATGGGAATGGTGAAAAGGGTTAAATTAAAATTTTAAGTTCTACCACAAGACAACTCACTAGTTGGTCCACTAGTTCACATAGATTTGATTTTGTAAGGTCATTATAAAAATTAAATTAACATAAGGGAAGGATGGTTATCATATGCTTAAAAAAATCTTTTATCCATATCTTTGTCATTCTTTTCACCTACACTCTCATTGCACACATAAATACTTCTAATACAATCTTAACTGAAAGAAAATACTAATATTAAATCTCAAAAAACAATTACAAATCACACAATATCTAATATAGATTCAAAAACTATTTAAACCCTCCAAATACATCACACGAAATAATAAATCATAATTCCAATTGATAATACATATATAAATTCCATATGAATAATCAAATATTGTCAATACATCAGATCAAATTAGTCAAAACATCCATAGTGTATGTCATCAATACATTAGTATATCTCAATAGAATCAAAATGTGCCTCAAAATAAGTAGATCATAAATCCATCATTATTAGAACAATATATAATATATCTTTTATTAAGTTAACCTAGGATAATTTACTATTCTAAAACTAGATAAGTTCACCATAGTGCATAATTTACTAGGCTTTGAATGAGATAAATACTATCATTTATGCTAGATAATAATACACTACATCTTTTTAGGCCAATCACATTTATATATTATGTGGCCAACAAGGAAAATGGAAGGTTTCCATTTTTCAAGTTATATATATATCAGTTTCCTCTACGTAATTTTTATCATGTTATCTAATGTCATTATTATGAAATATTGGGTTTCTCTTATTCAAGCCTCTCCCTCACCTCTCTTTTGTTTTTACATGTAAGTTATTCCTTGATTTCATTTTGATCCTTCATAGTGTTAATTTTAAATATTATTCAAATACTTTATAGGCTAGCTTTGCAAATAAAAATTGTTTAGGCATGTTTATTTTTGGGGAAGTATTCACTAGATCCTTATCAAACCTTCATTATGGTTTTTTATTTTTATTCAGAATTTCCACATATTTATTCTCCCTTATCATTAATTTTTAAGCACCCAATTTTATGGGTTAATTGGATTTCTTCCATTTAACTTAAAATGGCCTTTTAAGGATTTTTTGGTAATTTTTCAACTTTCTATGAAAATGATAGTTTTTCTAGGTAACATAAATAATTTTATGATAAATTTTATAAAAAATTGATAAATAATCAAACCAATTGAAAATTTTATTGTTGGGTACATTTTTTTTGGATAATTTTTGAATTAGAGGACTTCTACAAAGAACAAGGTAAACAATATTCCCTATATCATCCATGCAATTTTATACAATTTTTTTGGAGGTTGCTAATTATTAGTTATGTTTTATGGATTATTTAATTCACCATATTTCCAAAGAGTATAAATTTTAAAGAAACTTATAAGTAATTTTATAAAATTAATGAAGGTAACAAGGCCATTCAAAGGCCTCTCATAGGTCTATAGAACTTTAGGCTCTTACATCCAACAGTTTGTCTACCATATGTATATACATAATATTTTTGAACTTTATCAATTACTGATGATTTATATCTTGTAGGAACCCATCGAGTCTTAATCTCTCTAAGTTCACACTCTAAGGGGTTCACTGAGAAAGGGGTGGGCAGACTATTGGTGCTTTATAGGATTATTGTCCCTTTTTTCCACTTGATATCAATCCAACCAACTCCTAAAACCATTCCCCTAAGCTTTGCCTCCTCTTTTTCATACTCCTCTAATATTTCACCACTTTCAGTATCCCTTTTCCTAACCTAAAACCTCTTTTGATAGTTTACATGACTATGTCAAATGTGTTGACCTTATACTCTTATTGGTAAAACTTATTTACGGTCTAGGTCAGCTCTTAGCTGACCTAGTCTGTGACCTAGTGAGATTTTTTCAATAATGATACAAGGTCAACTGGGTCGACCCTACCAACCAAAACTTTTAGAAGGGTTTAGGGTTAAATCCACCTAAATAAACACATTCATTTTTCCATTATTAGAGACATCAAGAGTTATTAGTCATTTGTGCTTATGTATAATATGTTCTTCCACCATTCTACTTGAGGAGTCTTAGCTTAGGGTTTCTACTTGGAGAAGAATCTAGTATTTTGGATAAGACTTAGATGCTTTGGCATTTCTTATTGATCCTTAAAAACCACAAAAACCTTTTTTGAAGCACATTTGGTCAAGGGAGAGATTGAGTCTTGATGGGTTCATCTTCTAGGTTAGTATCTCTAACTTTGCTCATCTCTTTAGTATATATAAGTAGCATAAGTAATGGCTTTTGAATAATATTACTCTTCTTGTCCATTGCATTAGGGTCTTACATATACATAGCTTAATTATGATTATATTATGCATATTTACTTTTGTTTGTTTACTAATCCCCACTTTGTGACACAAACTTTGGTGAATACTATATTAAATTTCTTTGCTTTACTTGTTATTAGTATAGTGAATATGAAAACATAGGACTTAATTAGGGTTATTTCATATTTTTTTCTTGATTGGAGGCTTTATAACCCTCACTATTGATATTTTTGTGATAAGAGATCCCCTCACTAGGTCTAGGAGATCCATATTGGTCATGTTCATAATTATCTAATATATCCCCAATTGGAAGTGTAAGTAGGATCTACCTTGTTCAAGCTAGGACTGGTTTTTGGATCTGATGCAATTTTTATTGCATATATTCTAGTGAACCCAACATGAATCTAACCCTTTCAATTTTTATTTCTTGCTTTTCATTTCTATCATTTATTATTTTTCTATATTTGTGATACTAGGTTGACTAGACCGATATAGTTTTTAACTTATGTACATAAATTTTACACATAGTCACATAAAAATGACTCTATTATTTTTGTGTAGGTCTTCATCAGATACAAGTTAATGGTTTGATTAGTTTGACATAGTACTCTTATTTAGTTCTAGACAATAAACTATGTTGATTAGGTTGACTTAGTCTCTTATTCAATTCCAGAATAGCAAATTAAGTTGTTCAAGTTGACTTAGTATCATAGTCAGCTTTCAAATAACAAACCAAGTCAACTAAGTTAACTCAATCATCTTAATAGGATTCATAAAATAAGGAATTATAGAACTAGGTCAACCCAATTGACATAGTTGGTAAAACTTGAAAGTATCATTCAAGACACTTCAATAGAAATTTCACAGTCCTCAGCATCTTCCAACCCACCAAGGTTCCTTTCTTTCTCTCTCTTTCAATTCAATTCTTCCTTACAGTTCTATTTGTCAAAGTTTTTAGTCTTCAAAACTACAATCCTACAACAAAATAGGTCAACCTGGTTAACCTAGTTCTGTATTTTGTCTAAAAGACTAGGTTGACCTAGTCAACTTACTTCTTAAGGACTCTTGATTTTGTAGTACAGTAAAGAAACTATTGATGTTAATATGTAATTTTTTCATATAATATCATTTGAACCAACTCTGTACCATTCTTAAATTGGGAATTAATAACTATATGCTAGTAATTAATTCACATTTTCACTTTTAGTTGTTTGCATGCTTAGAATAGCTCACAGTCTAATTAGGTGGTTTTTCAATATACCATTTATTTGCACTATTTTTATCTTTATTTCACACACTACCAAATTACATAATTTCAAAACACATTTAAAGATTTGTCTACCTAAGGCCTACCTACTTGGATTTCATCACCAAAGGGGAAGTTGACTTGGTTTTCTAGCCAAGTATAGACACATGGTTAATGGTATATATTGGCAAAGCACCTGACACCCTTATCATTGTGAGATTATGAAGTAAGGGGGTAGGCCAAAATACCAAGCTAGTACCATTTCCAACACAAATCTCTTTCATCCTAAACATCTTGAAACCATCCATAGATTGATTTATAGTTCCTTACTTTCAGCCAACTTCCCTATCACACTTAAAATAACACTTTATAATAATCTAACAACATTCAGTATGACCACTTAGTTATCATTTTTTTTCATCTAATTGCTTGTTCTTTTCTCATCGTATGCTATATTTAAAAAACTTGCATTGTCTAGCATTAGTGTAAGGTTTTATGTTGTGTGCTAATTGGATCATTCTAATTGATTCCATTACTTGTGTGTTTTCTTTCATTTATTTTTTCAAATTATATTGCAAAATATTTACCTATTTTTAGTACATTGTCGTTCTGCTTGACATAGTCTCTTATAGATTATTTTTATCCTTGCCTATATAACTAAGTCAACTTGGTCAATTATGTACTTCTTTTACCAATCAGGTTATAATACTAGGTCAATTTGGTCAACCTTGTATCCTTATCAGACTATATTTTTACTAGTTTATAGTAATTAATCAACTTGGTCGACTCTATACTCTTATTATTGCCTCAACTATCTTGACTATCTGACTTAATTATTTGTTTTTCCTTAGAATTCTATTCATTTCCTATAATTATCATGAAGTCCCCTGTTAGAATATTTTTAGATAACCTAAATTCATTTAGACACTATATGAGATATGCATTTCTCCCTCTCTTTTCCTCCCAAGAGAACCCTCACTCTTGGAGTAACTCTTCCCCTCCTTTATCTATGGATTGTAACATGGTTTAAATCAGACCTCAAGATGAAGTATGTGGATTTAATCATTTTTGTACCTATCAATACAATTCTCATCTTCAAACCTTTCAACATACCATGGGAGAAATTGGTACAAGTCTCTCCAATAATCCCACATGTAATCCATCTTCCAATAACCCTCCTAATACCAACTTGGGGAATTCTCCTACAAACACCAACCCATCAATTGATATGACTCAACTTATTGCATAAGTCATACAACAAATGAACATAATGCAAAATTATAACACCTCTTAAATGATGAAATTAAAATGTCATTTGATCAATATGGCTAATCAATCTTTGGTTCTCAATCCTCAAGCTAATCCAAATTTTATTCATCCACCTCTTAGAGATGCCTCAGGAAATGATATTTCTCAACCTATTATGAATTAAAAAATGCTTCAAAATATCCAAAATGATCCTTTATCTCCTTTCATTGTGTTTATTGATATTGGTAATATATCTCCAAATATTAAGTATGATGGGACTAAAGACCCTGCATCCTTTCTCAAAGCCTTTGACAATCTTTACAAAGAGTGAATCCAAACTAATACTTTCACCACAACTAAAATTATAGTTAAAACCTTCATTATAAATGTATTGGAATGGTATAACAAGATTCCCCAACATTCCATTTAGAAACTTGAGGATTTAATCAATCCTTTTCAATATAATAATCTTCCCAAAAATTGTCTTAGCTATTTCATCAATGCTAAGCAATCTCCCACCGAATCAGCTCATGATTTTATCAAAAGATGGAAATATTTGACCCATAAATTTGACCATAAAATAACTAATGACAATTTGTTTAAAATCTTTATAACTACTTTAACTCTTTTGTTTCAATATAAGGTTTGCACTTTTGCTCTTCAAACACTTAATGAAGCTCTTGACCAAGATAAATGTCAAGACTTCCTCATGAAACAATTCAAACCTAATCCCAAATTCCTTAAATATTTTTTTCAAAATTTTACTAACGATATCACTATCAATACTCCTCAAACCAAACTAGAAGTTTCCAAAGACAACACTCCTCATCTTCTCACATACCACTCACTATGTAATAAATGAAACAATTCTTACCACCCTTTAAACCCTTTACTTATCCTAATAATCCTCCTAAATGGTATGATCCTAACTGGTGTTATTGATTCCATGCTGATATTGGCCATTCCCATGAAACTTTTTGATGGCTTACTAAATTTTTTGTCTCCTACTTGCTTGGTGATTCCTTCAATCATAAAGCCATGATCAACCTTCATCATCAAGAGTACAACATTGCTTCTCAAAAATGACAAGCTTCCAAAGCTTCTTCTTTTAATAACCAAAAATATTTTTCCACATATAATAATCAAAAAATACCAAGTATGTTTGTGTTATGTATGCTGATTATGACCAATATTAAAATAATTCTCAATATGTTAACATAGCTACGGTCAATTATCATCAAAAACCATCTCACAAAGATCCTATCACAAAACCTAAGAAACCATATTTATAACAACTTCTTAAATATAATACCACCACTCATGTATCTTTATAAGCCCTTAAGGAACCACCTCCTTCTTATAGACACCCATTAACTTCTATTCATTCAAATCTACCTTACCTTCCAAAATTGGCACTAGTTCTTCTTCAAAATACCATTGGAACTTTCTAGAAGAACTAAACTCCATGCCTTGAAATATTCCACTTATGATTTAGTTTGTACTTCATCTTATCATAATAATTTCCTTATGTAATAATTACATTAAATCAAAGATCCATCCTCTATAGATGAAGAACCACCCTCTATTAAGCCTCAACCTACCAACATGCATATCATCAAAACTAGTTATCCTTCTTTTAAAAAATTTATTGAATTTCTCAAAGAGGACATGATTAATGATGAGATTATTTGTTTTGATGATCCACCTCTATTCATTAAAATAACCATTACAACTACCCTTATCCATAAAGTTTTATTTGATGAAGGGTCTAGTATTAATATGACATTTTTGTGGCTTATCCAACAACTTGGATATAATAAGAATCATCTCAAGCAAACCCATCTTACCTATCATGGATTTGATGAAACTAATTAAAATCCACTTGGTTGTATTTGGATTCCCTTAATAATCATACCCAAGACCATTTTAACTAAAAATGTGGTCCTTGATTTTCCCTTATCTTATAACATACTCTTGATCACCCTTGGAATGATAGAATGAGGTCCATCACTTATTTTGGTAGCCAATGCATCAAATTATTACATAACAAAAAATGGTATAAGCATGAGGCTGATCCCAACCCTTAAAGTATTTAACTTCCTAATCCAAAATCTCAATATCACATCCCTACCATTCCTACCATTAATAGTGCTCCCTTACCTGAATTCATCAACATCAATCTAGACTTATAAGCCACTCTTGTTGATTTGTATGATGATGAACCTAATGACTTGCAACATACATGAAACACTACTAAGATACCTCCTTACATCTTGAATTGGATTCTTCCCTCTTTATTACCTCATGATTTCACCATCCCTCTTATTGATGAGATCACTAATTTTTCCCCTTCATGTAATGCTTAGGAACCTTATTACCTAGAAGATGATTTTACATGCAATGATTTTGGAGTGGCCAAATTATTCAAAGACCCTTTAATCATGTCTCCAAGAAAGTTTAGTAACCTCATAATTTCACCTTCTAAAACTCCTCTTGAATTTGAAGCATGTACCATTTATCCAACCTATGATGATAACTACAACATGTCCCAAGCTCAATCTTGAGACTTGGATGTTCAACATTATCAAAAAACTTTAGCTCAAATACAAGATTTAAATGAGGATGTTCACACCATTTCCATGTATTTTGAATTATCTCCCAAAGGTCATGTACTTCCTATTAATTCTCCACTTCTTGATATTCCTTGGATGATAGAACAACTCTTACCTTCTGACCCTTTGGATATTCTTGCATATTCTCTACTACCTAAATATCCCATCATTACATCTAATTCTTCCCCCATTAAATAAAGTAATGATATACCAATCCCTTCTAATCAATCTTCTCCTCCTACTACCAAGAATACATTAGATTCCAAGGCCACAAATAGCCATCAAATACATTATGAATATAATCACCATGGTAATCAAATTCTTGATCTTGAATTATATGTTGACTATTATGGTCATTTTCACACTTTGACTAGTGATGAAGATATTCTTAAATTACTTCATGCCTGAGAACCTCAACTTCCTTGGCAATATCAGAAACTTGGGAATTTCAAAAACAAATCCCCTTGTTTCAATAACGTCATCACTATAATTGACCCTAAAGATAATCCAATTTATTCTTTACCTAATACACCATACCACTTCTTAGATGCTAATGTTATTCTTATTAAATAAACCACTTGTATTGAATATGGTACTCCATCATACCCTCGACCAATTAGAGTTTTTCATAAACTTTCACCTACCAAACATGATAACTTTAGTTTATTTTTTGATAAATATCATGATATATTCACTTGCTCCTATGAGGAAATGCCTGGTATTAACCCTAGCATTATAGTGCACAATATCATCACTTATCCCAATGCCAAACATATGAATCAAAAGCAATGAAAATTTCCACTCAAAGTTTCCACCTTATGTCATAAAGAAATTATCAAACTTCTTGATGCTAAATTTATCAAACCAGTTGATTGTTCTAAATGGGTTTCTAACATAGTTCCTATTTGAAAAAAAGACACTATGGTCATTCACATTTGCATTTATTTCCATAATCTTAATCTTTCTTGTCCCAAGGACAATTTCCCTCTACCTTCAATAGATGCCATTGTCAATTCCATAGCTAGTTATGAAATGTTATCTCTTATGGATGGTTTTTTGGGTTATAACCAAATTAACATTGCCCCTGAAGACCAGCATAAAACCATTTTCACCATGGAATGTGGCACCTATTACTATGTTAAAATTCCCTTTGAAATTAAAAATGTTGGATCTACTTATCAATAGGCAATGACATATTTTTCATGATCTTATCCACAAAATTGTAGAAACCTATGTGGATGACCTTATTTATAAGTTTAAATTTCATAAGACTCGTCTTTCTAATCTTGCCATCTTCTTTGACTATATTCTCAAATACAAAGTTAGACTAAATCCTTACAAATGTGTTTTTGGTGTCACATCTGGTAAACTATTAGGATTCTTAGTTTTTCTCTATAGTATCAATGTTGACCCTACTAAGATTAGTGTTATCATCAACATGCCCATCCCTCAATCTCTTCTAGACATTCACACTTGTCTCAATAAACTTGGGGACATAGTTCCTATTTGAAAAAAAGACACTATGGTCATTCACATTTGAATTTATTTCCATAATCTTAATCTTGCTTGTCCCAAGGACAATTTCCCTCTACCTTCAATAGATGCCATTGTCAATTCCATAGCTGGTTATGAAATGTTATCTCTTATGGATGGTTTTTTGGGTTATAACCAAATTAACATTGCCCCTGAAGACCAGCATAAAACCATTTTCACCATGGAATGTGGCACCTATTACTATGTTAAAATTCCCTTTGAAATTAAAAATGTTGGATCTACTTATCAATAGGCAATGACTTATATTTTTCATGATCTTATCCAAAAAATTGTAGAAACCTATGTGGATGACCTTATTTATAAATTTAAATTTCATAAGACTCATCTTTCTAATCTTGCCATCCTCTTTGACTATATTCTCAAATACAAAGTTAGACTAAATCCTTACAAATGTGTTTTTGGTGTCACATCTGGTAAACTATTAGGATTCTTAGTTTTTCTCTATAGTATCAATGTTGACCCTACTAAGATTAGTGTTATCATCAACATGCCCATCCCTCAATCTCTTCTAGACATTCACACTTGTCTCAATAAACTTGGGGTAATTAGATTATTCATCCCCAAAATGGTTTATCATATCCACTCTATCAACTCTCTTATTAAGGAAGGTAATGATTTAGAATGGATGGACCCTTGTAAAAAAGCATTTGATAATATGAAAGAATCATTGCTTCACCCACCTACACTTCATCCTCCTTCAAATGATCGACCTTTGATCCTATATACCTATTCAAAACCCATATCAACTGGGGCAATGCTTGCCCAACAAGATGGCACTGAAAGAGAATATGCCATATATTATATTAGTTAAGGACTCTTTGATTATGATAAATATTACACAAAATTTGAACATGATTGCCTTGCCATATATTTAGCAACTAAAAAACTTTGACATTATATGATTTATCAAACCTCTTATTTTACCATTCATTTTGATCCCCTTCATTACTTATTTTCCAAAGATTTTCATCCTAGAGATAGAATTGGTAAATGGATTGTCCTTTTCATGGAATTTTATATCCAAATTATTACTCAAAAAGTTGTCAAATGACAAATCATTGTTGATCAACTTGTCGCAGCTCCCATGCCTATTACCAACCACCTTCAAGATAGTCTTCCCAATGATAATATCCTCTATATTGAAGGTCTCAATAAAGACATATTTATTAAATTTTACTTCCATAATTTCACTACTTATCTTGAAGCAATAAATCTTGATGAAACCACTATTCTCCTGATACTACTAAACCAAAATTAGTTATGAAAGATCTTCTTAAAATTAATGTCAATTTACATGAGGATACTTGGACCCCTTTGTTTTGATGGTTCTAAATGCCTTAACGAGCTGGGGAAAGATGTATTCTTATGATACCTCTTGTAAAAATCATCCATTTAGCTTTTAGCTTAACATTTGATGTCACTAATAACATGGCAAAGTATAAAGGTTTAATATTAAGCATGAGTGTTGCCCTTGATTTAGATATCCAATACCTGCATGCTTTAGGTGATTCCCAACTCATTTTATTCCAAGTAAATGATAATTACCAATGAAAAAGTGATAATATAATTTATTATCATCAAATTTTAACTACTATCATCAAAGATTTCATTTCTTTCACCATTGAACCTATCCCTTGAGATCAAAATTCTATTATTGATTCCCTTATTTCTTCAACATATCTTTTTCATCCACACCAGGTTCTTACTAATCCCATTTTTCTTATCCAAATAATAAAATAACCATCCTCTATTAAACCACATGATTCACTAATCTACCACATTGAGTTCATCACCATTCATTAAATCCCATGATACAAAGACATCATTCAATTTCTAGAACACCAAACTTATCCTCCCAACTTAGATTCCCACAAAAAGACTCACATTAATAAACAAGATTTTAAATATGTATTTTGATATAACATCCTATATTATCATAATTTTGAAGGTACCTTTCTCCACTATGTTATGCAATATGAGTTTCCTCCTCTTCTTGAACAACCACATGGGGACATTTGTTGTGGCCACTATAACAGACATGTTATAGCCCATAAATGCTTACATATGAGATACTTTTGGCCCACTCTTAAAAAGGATGCCATTGAATTTGATAAAAAAAATGTACTCCTTTCTAGATTCATGATGATATAATTCATTCACTTGTAGCTGATATTTAAACTATAGAACCTCCTTGGTTATTCTCTATGTGGGGATTTGATCTCATAGGATAATTACCTTGTTCTCAAGATGGGCATGTCTTGATAATCATATCCATAAAATATTTCATAAAATGGGTCAAGTCTATGCCCCTTATTAATGTAATTGATACCAATATCTCCAAATTTATCCTTAATCAAATTATTTGATGATTTGGTGTCCCTCATACTATCATTTCAGATGATGGTAGTAATTTCAAAAATAAAGACGTCAAATAGTTATGTACTAAATTTAAAATCAATCAAAAATTCTCCACACCCTATCATCCACAATGTAATGGCCAAGATGAGGCCACAAACAAAATTATTAATATAATTCTCCAAAAGATAATTCATGAGACCCACATGGATTGGCACCTTCATCTCTATCCTACTCTTTGGGCCTATCACACTAGCATATGTACTGCCATGGGGGCAATGTTATTCTCTCTAGTCTATGGTTCTAAATCAATCCTTCCATTAGAATTTTAGCTTCCCTCTCTCCATATATATCTTCATGGTTTCATAAATGATGAATAATTATGTGAATCTCACCTTCATGCTCTCGATCTTCTTGATGAGCATCATTTTTTTCTTTACAACACAATCACCAATTCACAACCTGTATTTCCAAATAACATAACAAACGTGTTAAAGTTCACACATTTAATGTTGGTGATCTTATCCTTAAATTAGAATACACTCATGACAAAGAAGGTAAATATGCCAAAAAATGGTGGGGGGCTTATTTATTCAAAGACATTCTTTGTCCAAGTACCTATTGCCTTCAAATAAATGAAGGTCATATTTTTAAAGATCCCAGTAACACATAATTCTTCAAGAAGTATTTTGCCTAATCCTTCCCTTATTTTCATGATTTATCTATATGCTATCTATCTAACACTTTTTTTATGATACTTACATAGGTCTCACCCTCTACAAAAACTCTCTGTTTTTACAAACCTTAGTCCTTCCTTTTGGGCCTTTTGGTTTCCTCTTTTTCTCATGAGTTGCATTGTAAAACTATGGATAGGACTCAATTTCTCATGATGTACTTTTATCCTCTTTATTTTCATACTTTTTAAACACTTTTTAGAACCCCTTAGCTTTGTATTTTATTAATTTTAATGTAAGACCATGGATAGGACTTGGCCTTCCTCATAAATACCATATTTTTCTTATCCCATTTATTTTTATACTACTTTTTTGGCACCCTCATGGGTTTCTCTTTTATGAGTTATAGTATAAGACCATGGATAGGACCTTGCCTTCCTCGTAAAATCATCATCTTATCATTCTTTCTCTAGAATGTGTTTTGCAATGGTTACAAGTTTTTGATCCTTGTTCTTAAATTTAGCTTTTGCTTCTTTTATAGATAAAATTTACATAACAAACTATGTTATCATGTTTTACTACATGTCCCTCATTCTTATGATAAGGAATCACACTTTTTTGTTATTTTACCCTTTTTTCACCCTTTGTCACATTTTTTTATGATTTTAAGTAATTAAAATTATTTCATGTTTCATTCCTCTTGATTTCCTTTCCCTTTCACTCCACATTGGATAAAACAAGGTCGAAGTCAAGATATCACTTTTATTTCACCTAAATTTACAAGACTCTTAAACACCATTATCTTTGAGTTCTCTCTCTTAGTAACCAAGTCCCAAGTATTCAAATCAAAGTCATCTTTAACACTCATGTTTGGTTTTCCAAATCTCTATGGATTAAGAATAGGAAAAGCCATAAAGAAAGTTAAAAACTAAATCATTTGAAACAAAAAGTAATTATACAAAAGGCAACATATAAATTTCAAAAGTCAAAATCATACCAAAAGACGTGATTACAAGCATATATCCTATCTCCAATTGAATCTCAAACTCCATAGTTGGCCTCATGATAGAGCGGAGGTCTATTGGGTTATGGTAGGCCAGTAGATTGAAATAAGAAAATATAACAAACTCTATGGTGATACCTATTTCCTCATGCAAGAAACTAATCTTCATAGTAGACTAACGACTCTATAAGGGGTCTTGAGGAATAGGGAACATGTTGTGGGAAGGTAGGTCTATTTTACTTTTGATGCATATAACCTTCATGGGATGATCTACTTACTTAATTTATTGACCTAATATTTGTGTGGCTAAGAGAAGTTATTTAGAGTCCTTAAGGTCTACAGTCCTCTTGTTTTGACAAACCAAATTTGAGTGTCTTGACTTCGATAAAGAGTTCCTCTACCTTGGCTTTTCCTTCATTCTCCCTTCCACCCATTTCATTTCCCCCCTTTATAAGAAAATTATGATTTTAAATCTATTTTCCCTTCTTCTATATGTCCTTATTTATATCTTAAAAACATGTTATCACTACTTTATTTCATTTTTATCTATCCTTAAAACAAAACAATATATTTGATAAACTATGGATTACTTTATTTAAACCATGGATCTACATTATAAATATGCCTTGAATTTATTTTACCATTTGTCATTATTGTACCACCCTTTTTGTAGACACTTAAATTTTTTTCTACTTTCATGTACTTTTTCCAATGTTAGTGAAGTTGGCTTGTTACTTCTCACTCAGTAATGTTGTTTTCCCTTTTATGCACCTATTTCTATTGATGATTGAGTAAGGATGGTTACTACTTATTCATGAACTTTGCTTTATAATTTTACTTGCCCATCATTGTGTAAGGATTGTTACTCCTTTCACATTGATGTTTGATTACCATCCTTTTTGACATGTATCCTTGGTTTGATTTTGTGAGTTTGATTTTCTTACTTAAGGTTTGCTTATTTGAGTTTTTTGGTATTTAGTAGCCTTGTATTTTTGGTTACCTAATTTACTCTAAATTTTGACTTGGTCACTAGGTCTAACATAACACTTATCACCCCAACTTACCAAATTTCCAAGTATATCATGTCCACATAGCACTAATTATCTTTCCTTTCCTAAATTTATTTATTTTTTCTCTTTAATTTTGTATTCATGGGTTTGTTTAAAGTATTATTTACACCTCCATAATCAAAACCTTTTAGTCATTTAATTTTAGTTATTTTTACTTTAAATTACTATAATTTTTTAAAACTTTAATATTATGTGTTACCATGTTTCTTTCTCAAATCACCATCCCATGTTGCACCTGAGTGACACATGATGAAATTTTATTGGGGCATATGTATAAACATAATATTTTCAAACTTTATCAATTATTGATGCTTTCTATCATCTAGGAACCTGCCAAGTCTTAATCTCTTTGAGTGCATGCCTTAAGGGGTGCACCAAGAAAGGGGTGGGCAGACCATTGGTGCTTCACAATATTTTTATCCCTTTTTGTCACTTAATATCAATCCGACCAACTCCTAAAACCATTCCCCTAAGCTTTGCCTCCTTTTTTGCACACTTCTCTAGTCTTTTACCACCTTTAGTACCCCTTTTCCTAACCTAAAATCTCTTTTGATAATTTACATGACTATGTCAGTTGTGTCAACCTTGTACTCTTATTATCAAAACTTATTTAGGGTCTAGGTTGGCTGTTGGTCAGCCTAGTCTATGATCTAGTGAGTTTTTGTCAATAATGATACTAGGTTGACTGGATCGACCCTATGAACTGAAACATTCATAAGGGTTTAGGGTTAAATCTGCCTATATAAACACATCCATTTCAAAATTATTAGAGACATCAAGTATTATCATTCATTTATGATTATTTATAATATGCTCTTCCACCATTCTACTTGAGGAGTCTTAGCTTAGGGTTTCTACTTGGAGAAGAATCTAGTCTTATGGAGAAGTCTTGGATGTTTTATCCTTTCTTAGTGATCCTTATAAACCACAACAACCTCTTGCAAAACACCTTTGGCCAAGAGAGAGATTGAGTCTCAATAGGTTCATCTTCTAGGTAAGTATCTCTAAATTTTCTCCTCTCTTTAGTAGATAGAAGTAGCATAAGTAATGGATTTTGAATAATATTACTCTTCTTATCTATTGCATTAGGTTTTTTGGTTCCCAGTTATATGCCTCTCAAATTTTGCCTTGCATACTTGAAGGAAAATGGCAAGTAGTGATGGAAATCCTGCTAGAATATCATTACAATTGGGGAAGGGTTTGCCATCAAGAATTGACCAGACTAAGAAAATGACTGGGAAGCACATATAGAGGGTATGGTTAGCTTCTTGATACTTTTGGATCTACCTGAACCAAGGTGAGAGAATGTATGGGATAGCTTGCTCACATGGAGGGATTTTGTAATTCAATCTCCATGAGAATTTTTGGCACAAGGAACAAATATGAACATAGCATAACCAAGTTTGTACACTTCACCTATGAAGGGTTGTCACATGAAATGCACAAATGCTCTAAGTCATACACGAGCTATTAAAGACATATGAACTTATGATTGCAATCTTCATTCTAAATAATATTCAATAAAAAAGGGACTAAATGAAATAATTCAATGTTAGGATTTAAAGCACAAACTACAAACACATTTCAAATAAGCAAGATATTATGCATTTTAAAGGAAAGTAACACTTATAGTATGTAACATAGTGTGTTATTTTTAGGGTACGATAGGGTAAGACAAGTTTATAATTAATTATAAAATGGAGGGTGGTGTGTTGATGGCTTCTAAATAGTAAGGTGTCTTACCAAATTTCATGAAAATGTTCTTTAGTAAAGATGAACAAAAAATCCAAATACAAGACAATGATAAACACCAAATGATCCCTAAGAGACAAGGACATATACTAAAACTAGAATCTCAAATAATTTCTCCTACTAAATTCATGAACCCAGGGTGCCCTCAAAAGGTATTCAACAACACATTTATAAATATAACTACAGAGAGGGATTTACAACCTAGGTACATGCTCAGAATGAAGACCAATAATGAACACAAACCAAAGTATCCAATCAACAAAAAATTTCAAACATATTATTTCATTTCATTAATAGGATACAATATAAAACCATAAATATTTTCCAATGACTTGAAAAGAAACATTACAAACATCAACACTTCAAAATATTGCCATGGGGATAAGCATGGTGAGATTTATCTTTTGATAAGGGAGACATAAACATGCTCTCAAATATTATTAATGTCTATATAGATGTAACCACCTTAGTAAGAGAGATAATATCTACACATAACAATTGATCCTAGAAAACTTCCTACATAACCTAGACTTGGATAAAATGTATGCTTAAAATGAACTACAAGAACCAATAGCCAACAAAAACCATGAAATAAAAGAAAAAGTCCCTATTTATACATTTTAAAATCTAGAACAATGGGTCACAACTTAAAAAAAATTAGAATAAGACTTCAAGCCCACCAAGATACTTTCAGTTATAAAATATTCCATGCCACACCTGTAATCTTCATCCACTTTTAAGGAAATAAATATTGTTGAAATTGCCTTTATAAGGAATGATGAGGACTCAAAACTACTTGGAGTATATCATTTAATATTTTGGTTAAAAATTCCTTTCAAATAAGCTTAGAAGGAGGACATTAATTTTAGGATCCAAACATATTTTGTGTGGAAGTGGAATTGCCTGAAGATCCGCTTGATCACTCGCTTGCACAGCTAGAGGGAGAAAATCATTTGAAAAGTGAAACAAATTTTGTCCTCATTTGAAAATTATTTGGAAATTATTTCCTATTAATCAATTTCAAATAATGGAAACTTATAGACAAGAAATATCTTCTTTGTGTATGCCAAGGAAAACCCCTTACCTGTAATGATGGATTGAGAGTTGATCTGATTCTGACATGAAATAGAAAATGATACATGATCATGATTGGAAATATTTACTCTGGAATAATTCATGGATTTTCTTTTGTGTTTAGACTCATTTCCACATCCATGTAAGAGCCATCAAGTTTAACCTTAACCTAGACACTTGTCATTTCCTCATGCAATTTGAGGCCTTTGAAAAGTCTATCTTGGCTCACATCATTAGATCATCCTTGCTTGAACAAATACAAGTTGTAAGTCATGCATGAGATGCTTGATTTATAAATTTATGGCATGTATTTGTGCCACTTGGCACTTTTGCATTTTCCCATAGGATCCCTAACTTTTCAACCTTGGCCATGTGACATCATATTTAGATGGGGTGAGCACACCATTCCATCAAATCATGATCTGATGGGTGAAGCATTATTAGTACTGCCTTTTACTTGGACTTGATGATATACCACTTGGCAACCTTGTGGGTTTATGTACCTTGTAGATAGTTATTACTACTTTGAGCACCCTTAAGCCATGTGGAAGTGTCTCACTTGATCTCACATCCCATTGAACTATCAAATACTAGCTCATATCATCAGATCTTTGGAACATTCTCAAACTTTAAATCATGCCCTATGAGCTAAAAAATTGTCACACATGTGCTTGTGATAAGTTCCTTTGACTATTCAACTTTGATCACACATCGTCAGATCATCTTTCTCTAAAAAATCACATTCCATTGAATCTACCTCATTTGAAAACAAATGGCTACTTCATGGGGTCTAAATTTGACATCTATGTGCCTAACAAAAGATGTCCATGAGACCATCACCTATAATTCAAATTTCTTCAGGGACTTTGTTCCATGGCAATTTTTATCAATGGTATCTTTATCTTTATCATTCCTTTTTTTCTTTGGAGTTTCTACTTTTGGCTTTTCTTTGCCATAATTATCTCACAAGAATTATGTCTTCAAACTTTCACCTTTGTCAAAACAATTGTTTTGGACATTTTATCCAAAACAATTCCCTCAAAGTAAATAGTCTCTCACACTTTTTATAAATAAATTGGGCCTCTACACTTTTACCGAAGGAAATAAAACTTAGCTCCTTAGCTTATCAGGGCAATTGTTTCAGACATTTTATTTGAAATAATTTTCCCATAGAAATTGAACTTGACCTCCTGGATAATGTAATTCTTTCAAACCTTTTGCCCAGGAAAATGTCTGAAGGATATGGACCTCTAATCCATAATAAATTTTTTGAAAGTACCTTTCAGGCCCTTTAAACATAACCTTTAGAAACTTTGTCAAGGGAACTTACCCTACAGAATTTCCCTTTAGCCTTTTGGAATGAACCTTATATCTCTTGATAGTGCCTTTTGGACTTTCTAAAAGTGTCCTCCAGATCCTCTAAAAATGCCCCTCAGACTTATTGAAAATGTCCTTAGAACTCTTGAGAGTCCCTTTTGAGAATTTTGAAAGTGTCCTTTACCTTCCAAAATTATCCTTTGGACTTTTTGAAAGTACCTTTCAAGAAATTTTCAAGGGAAAAATACTTGAAGGAAATGACCCTTTAGAAAAATTTCAAAGGCAAAATGGCCCTTCATACCTTTTTCCATGAAAAAAAAGTCTAAAATAAATGACCCAAAATAAATGAAATAGCCATTTAGGATTTTTGTTCAGATAAAATACCTGAAGTAAATGACCCTTCAGGATTTTTATGTAGACAAAAATCTTGAAACAAATAAGACATTGAATCTTTTCTAAAATAAAGGATTTACTTTAGGCCTTTTATAAAACACTTATCCCTAAATATATAAGACATTAAATTCCTTCAAAACTTTTGTAGTAAACAAAATGTCTGATAGAAGTAAGTCTTTGAACTCTTTGTCTGAGACAAAAGGCCAAAATACCTATTTTTATCAGACATTATGTTCATGTAAAATCCCAAAAAAATCTAAGGGAAAGAAACATTCACCAAGAAAAAACTAGGCAAAGGACTTAGCTAAATTTTACATGAACTTGACCCTCCAAATGAACACTCATTAATACTCAACTAGAGTTGGACTTAGGCATTCTCAATTGATAAGGGTCAAATTTCTTTAGTACAATTTTGGGTACTAACACTGGATCTCACTCAGGGATGCATACCCCCTATGGGTGTACAAAAAACCATAGAATATAAGACCAAGTGCCAATTCCTTGGGCTACAGAGTCAAAACTTACCAACATTTCTAGTAAACACTCATGAAGGCTCAACAAAACATGGAAAACTTAACAAAAACATATTAAGAGGATCAAGAAACAAACACATAACAAAAATAATAGAAGAAAATTATACAAACAAGGACCGAATCAAGGGGAAACAAAATAATAGAAAGATAAAGCAACAAAACACTATACAATATGATACACATGTTGCAAATGGACTCAATCAAGGAAGTGTTTTAAATGCTTGCCATTAACTGGTAGCTCTAGTATTTCACCATTTATATCTCTCAAGAAGAAATTATTCTCTCCAATCTAACAGTTAATGGAATAGGGACACATCCACAAGGAATAAAACTTTCCATGATTTCCTTTCTCCTCATGCTTATTGTTCCAAACCAAAACCAAATCACCTACTTGGAAGGTTCTTGGAGTGACCTTCCTATCAAATATTCTCTTCAACTTCTCCTTGAATTTAAGGTGTCTTTCATAAGCTTGTCTTCAAGTATAATCAAGCTCAATAATTTGATTCACCCTACTTTCATAGTGGTGGATTTTCTCATCATACTTTAGTTGTTGCATGAGCTAATAAGTGGGAAACAACAAATTCATAAGCAAAACTGCTTGATCTCCATACATAAGCTCAAAATGTCTTCTGCATGTAGCTATCTTAGGTGTGATCATGTTAACCCATAAATCAAACTTTATGTATTCACCCCACTTCTTCTTATTTACTTCTAATGTTCATCTAATGATCTTGAACAAGTTCTTATTACTCGATTTAGCTTGCCCATTCCCTTGAGGATTATAGTTGGAAGCATAGGTCAAATCAATCCCATAGTCTTTGCACAATGCCACCAAAGGTTTGTCATTGAAACTCATAACATTGTCAGTAATAATTTTAACACACACACCAAATCTATAAATAATCTAATTTATAAAAATATACATGACTACCTAGTGTGTTGCTTTCTTTGTAGGGACTGATTCGACCCATTTTATGAAGTAATTAATTGAAACTAGGATCCATCTATGTCTAGTGCTTGATGAATCAATGGTTTCTCTAATGAAATCCATTCCCCTTATTCTAAATGGGCCTTCAATCATCATAGGCTACAAGCGAAGAGAACCTAAATCTTTCATCCTCCTAGCAAAGTGCTAACATTTCTCACATCTTATAACTGCTTGAGCAACATCCTTAAATAGTGATGGTTACCAATAACCAGCTCTCAAAATTTTATGAGATATAACTTTAAGTGAAAAATGGCCACCACAAACTTCATTATGGAAGTCTTCAATCGTGATAGCAATCTATTCTTATAACACACATATCAAGAGAACCCCATCTAGATTATTCCATGCTAGTCCATCCTTAGTCAAGAGGTATTTTTGGGACATAAACTTTATATTTCTTCATTAATTCTTATCCAAGTCAGGAGGACAAATTAAATTTTGCAAATAGTAAACAATGTCTCTATACTATAGAGATGCATTAAACTGACTCAAGGAATCATCAACATTAAACATAACATTGTTTACCTCAAAAGATTGCAAATTGGTCTCATCCATAAGCTTGGCTAGACCCATCCACCTTACTAGCTTGGTGGTCTAGATATCCATGTCATACTCTTGTAGCTTATTAACCCACCTACACCTCTTATTATATACTTCAATCTGAGTTAAAATTTCCTTCACCATGGTGTGAGGGACGTACATAATAATATTTGAACTTATAATATACAACATGAAAATTTTAATAGCCTTTAAAAGAGTGAAATCTTGTTTCTCCATGATAGTATAGTTTAGTTCAGGACCTTGCATAGCTTTGATGAAGAAAGCTATAGGCTACTCATGACCTTCATCATTCTTTTGAAATAAGATAGAAACCATAGTATTGTATGATTCAAAATAGAAAACTTGGATTGGCTTTGTGTAATTAAGACTAGCCAAAATAGGGGTAGACTTTAAAGCTCTTTTGATGTCACTCAATGTTTTCACGGCCTTCTCCTCCCATTTTATGGTCTGGTCCTTTAACATAGAAGTACTAGGTAGAGTGATCTATAAAAAAATAGACATAAACCTTCTTACAAAGTTAATCTATACAAATAAAGACTAAATTCCTTTTTTGGACTATAAGATAGGCAATTTGTCAATGGCTTCAACCCTTTTGAGGTCAATCATGATACCATCTTTGGACACTATATGTCCCAACAACTTGGCCTTTTATACTCCAAAGTGACACTTCTTGGGATTAAGTGAAATGTCAAACTCCTTGCATCTAATTAGCACCTTTTCCAAATGCTCCAAATGTTCTCTTGTTTTGGAGTACACAATAATGTCATCTTGATACACAATAATGAATTAGTTAATTATCCCTACAAAAGTGACGTCCATAGCTCACTAGAATGTTACACTAGTATTGATCAACCTGAAAGGCATCCTCATAAATGTGTATGTGTGTGTGTGTGTGTGCTCTAAGGCATTTTGAATGTGGTCTTGGACCTCTCAAATTTCTTCACCATAACCTAGTTGTAACCTGAGAAGCCATCCAATGTGGACAAAAATTCTGATCTAGTAACACTTTATAGTAGGTTCTCCATATTGGGTAGTGGATAATTATCTTTTAAAGAAGCCTTATTCATATTTTCAATATCCACACACAAGTATATGTCACCATTTTTATTTTGTACAGGGACTAAGTTTACAACCCATGATGAATATTTGATGGGTTGAAATATATCATCATCCCTTAGCTTCTTTAATTATTCCCTCATCTTCATGACCAAGATGGGGTTAATGGGTCTTTGTCTCTGCTTGAAAAGTTTACTATCATGCTATAATGGGATGACATGTTGGAACAAGTCTTCCCTATATGCTTTTAGCTCAGAATAAGACCACATTAATCAATCTTGGTACTTCCTTAGTAGATGCATGTAAACTATTTTCTCTACTACACTTAGGTGAGTACCCAACCAAACCTTCCTTGGATTCTCATGAGAACCCAAGTTGCATTCAATCACATCCTATGAGATAAATAAGTCTCTTATCTTGATTTTATTCACTCCATCAAAACACACTTCTAAACTGACCAGAGCCCTTGGGATAGTTTGTCTTTAGCTGAATAATGTCCTTCCCAAACAAGGTATCCTTCCCACCATTAACCTAAACCATGGGTTCTAAGTCTATGAGTTGATCATGGAACTTAGCCTCATAGTTCATAAATCTTTTAAAATTCTCATCATCATCAAAGACCTACCAATGATGAACATTATCTGGGATTGAAGGCCTAACAAACACTTCCACTTGATATTGATAATGAAGGATCATATTTGCAATATCAAATTGAGAAACTAGCCCTATATGTTTGTCAACTTCTTGGTTGAAACTTCTATCATGGTAACATAAATTTAATACATCAAAAAATTCAAGCAAATATCAGACAACATTCTGGTATTATTTTAACCTCTTATTCTTCATGGTAAAATCACTATGGACTTACTTTGCCACTAACTTTAAATCACCCTTAATAATCAAACATTTGATTCCATATTCATGGGAAATCTTTAGACCAAGAAAAATGCCTCATTCTCAGTAGTATTGTTAGTGCACTTAAAATAAAGATAAAAATAAAACATAAAGAATTGACCATTGGGGGCATAAAAGACAACTCCATTTCCATTTCTAAGGCTTGAGCAAGCCCCATCAAAGCACATCCTTTAGACTGCATTTTCTTTGTTAGGATTAGCATCAAGAATAGTAGGTTTTTCACTAATATCAACATTCCCAACAAAGTTGTCAAGCTCAATGTCTATGTACAACACTTCATTGAGATCATGCTTTGGATCTTCAATCATATGCATCATCTTTAACTCTCTATAAATTCTAACCATCTTACCCTCCAAATGAATGATGGTGTAGGAAAGTTCCATCTACACACTTCTACCCATGTTTGTAGCCCATTTATGTGATAGTAACATCCCCCATGTAGGTGGGTAGTCTATAACTACCATATCCATGTTCATGTACTTACCAAGATGAACTACCAATTATACCACCATAACCTTGACTTGTCTAAAAACTAGAAGCTCTCATGAGTTTATGGAATACCACTTACTAAAGGTTGACATGATCTTCACTCCAATCTCATTGAGGACACCCAAGGGCATCACATTATAAGAAGCACCAAAATCAAAGATGCAATTGTGAATAACTAGACCATTGATCAATAGATTCATATAAAATGGATCCACATTCAGTTGACTCTCCATGAATGCAATCCCTAAATAGACCTCTAGAGTAGGTTCAATAACCTCTTATGATTATTCATCTTCTTTCTAGGGTGCTTGAGGTAGCTCAACTTCATTCACAATTGACCTTTCACCAAAGTCTAAATATTCAATGGACCTCTTCCTATGTTCAGGTATTCATAAAAACTCAATAATTAGTACAATGATCTTTATTTAACTCAACATTTTAGCCATGTCACACACACTATACTGAGGAAGAGGCATGTTTGGTGGAAGGTTAATGACACCTTCAACTAGAATATAGTCACTTAAGGTCTGAAGTGGAGGAGGCTGGGGTGGAGTTAAAACTTTGATAGTATCCTTTAAAGGTGGATTTTATTTTAGCTCATTATCACCCTTATGGATACAAGACAATATGGGTGTTCTATTTCTCCTAAAAAGAACACCTCTAGGCTTAGAAGCTTGGATCATGAGTGTTATCTTAGAAGCTTATGTGATTGTTATAGCTTTCTTTGCTTCTTTTATTGCATTCCCTACCTTTGAATTTATAGGTGTAGTGTCTTCAGGAGAAGCACTTGGTTTCCTACTTCTCAAGTTGTATTCCTTATTTTGGGTAGTTGTTGTACTAATTAACAACTACCTATCCTTAATTGATGAAACTCCCCTAGGATATTTCTTGATCATCATAGAGCATAAGAGATCAAAATCATGGATGGGAAATTCATATTCTTATGCCACATTGACATCACAATAAAAATCAAAAGTTGGGACACTCTTTATTTTGATAGTGCTCTAAAATTGATCAACCATAGTATCAGTCAACAATTCTATGAAGGCAGTCAATTCATTTTATGGTATTTGATAATCAAACATAAAAATATCATAGTCAGATGATGTATATTTAGGTTCATCTAAATCTTCATCGAGTTGTTTAGCAGTATCACATGGAGGGTGCAGAAGGAAAAACTTGTCACACTAATCGATGTCTAAATTATAATTCATAGCATTTACCTTGGAATTTAAAGGATCAGGCACCTCCTTTCCAAACCCTTTATTCTAATTTATTTGTGTTCTATCTTCACATGCAGTCCTCTTCCCTCTATCATTATCTTTATTATGGAAATTAGGTCCCCTTTATGCTTCACTCAAATTTGGATCGCATTCATAGCTAGTAAACACCTAAGGGACCCCCTTTTAGCTCTAACTTGTAAAACATTTTTTTGACAACAGAGGCCAAAGTTTTGATAGTTTTCTCCAAGTTAGTTATCTTCATGGGTTGTGCCTTTTCTAGATTAACTAGCTTCACATCAACCCATTTGTTTAAAGGATTTCCCACAGCCTTGATGTTGTTTTCAATCTAGATGGCCATATTTAATGCCAACCATAGGTTAGTGGGAGCCTTGTCCCTCAATAAATACGTAGCCTTCTTATCAAAGGCATCGTAATATTTTATTAGGCATGTTATATTACTGGGCCTAATGTTTTCAAGTAACTACATCATGGTCTTATTGAACTAAGTATTGAATTCCTACTCACACTCATTAGGATTCTTAATATATTCAAATTCATCCAAGAGAAACCTTAGGTCAATCCTAACACCATACTAAATTCTAAAAACATTTTGCATCTCTTCCCATGAATCAATGCATCTAGTGGGAAGGGAATTGAACCATTCATGAGAATCTTCCTCTAGTGTGTGTACAAACAACTTGATGCACACATCCTCATACTCAACCTCATAATCTTCAATAATATTTTGAAAGGCCCTCAGATGTTGATCATTGCTTACTACATTGTTCCCTTGGAATTTTGGGAGGCATTTCCTAACTTTATTTGGAACCTCATTAGGATATTCTTTCATCTCTTCAAAATTAATGGGTCTAAATTTAGGAATGAAAAATGCAGGATGCGCATTCTCTTCTTGGTCCCTATGCCTCATGATTGGTTCAATAGAAGGTTCAAGAACAACTGACAAAGGGATATGAGGGGGACTTGGTAGATCAAACTTGGGAGGGGATTTAGCTAGTTGAGAAAGAGCTAGAAAATAAACAAGAATATGTGTTTCATAATCAATAGAAGAGTTGTGATAGTCCTCAATAATGGGGGGGTCAACAAGGATCTCAAGATTATCATAAACTAGGCAAACTTTGGAAACTATGATCTAGCCTTCAATAGGCTTCTAGACTTGTCCCCTTTTTCTTTGAGGAACACCTAAGGGTGGAACAAGTCTCTTTGATGGTTCACCTTTGAAAGATGATCTTAGTCCTTCTAGCTTTGTAAAAAATAAGATACTCAAAACTAAAATTTATAAAATATATTCATAATAGGCACCAATCTTCCTTGAAAATAGAAAATAAAGTTGGAGTCGCCACTAGAATCAAACTTCTAGAATAGAACAATTTACAAACTATTGTGATGCATGTTGTAATTAGACTTGATGAAGCTTAATGAGATAGAGAACAAAGACAATGAAATTTTTAAAGTATGTTCAAAAGGGAAAAGACACCTTTCAACATGAAATATTAACATTTATTTATAATAGACTCAACAAAAGTTGAATTATCAAACCTTAAAAACCTCCTGGCACATCCCCAGTAGAGTGTTACAACATTGAAAGCCAAGATAGTTGAATCAATGTAGTAACAATAGATAACTTCACAACGTGAAATACTCATAGCTCTCTACAAGAATTTTTGTCAACACAAGTGACTAGGAGATCAGTTTAGTCCTTGATAATGGTGCTAGAAGAGCATCATTGATAGACCAAAGATAATCAACTCAATAAATATATAGGCAAATAACTTTGAATCTAATAGTAGATCTCTGCAAGAGTCCCCAATAACATGGGTGATAAGAATTTTTCCCTAGTAATGGTGCTAGAAAAGTGTTAGTTATCAATTTTACACCTTTTGAATTTGGCCTTGCACACTTGAAGTAAAATGGAAAGTAGTGATGAAAACTTGCTAGAATGTCATTGTAATTAGGGAAGGGTTTGGTATCAAGAATGGACCAGATTGAGAAAATGATTGGGAGGTACCTACAGAGGGTATGGTTAGTTCCTATATACTTTTGGCTCTACCTAAACCAAGGTGAGAGAACCTATGGGGTAGCTTTCTCACATGGAGGGATTTTACAATTCAATCTCCATGGAGATTCTTGGCACAAGGGATAAATATGACCAAAGAATAACCGAGTTTGCAAACTTCATCTATGAAGGGTTGTCACATGAAATACACAAATGCTCTAAGTCATATACAAGCTATTAAAAACAAATTAAATCATGATTGCAATCTTCATTTTAAATAATATTCAATAAAAAAAGGGATTAAATGAAAGACTGTAATGCTAGGATTTATATCACAAACTATAAAAACATTTCAAATAAGCAAGATATTATGAATTTTCAATGCAAGTAACACTTATAGTATGCAACACAGTGTGTTATTTTTAGGGTAGGACAAGTTTATAGTTAATTATAAAATGTAGGGTGGCATGCTGGTGGATTCCAAATAGCAGGGTATCTAGTAAAATTTCATGACAATGTTATTTAGTAAAGATGCATAAAAAATCCATATACAAGACAATGATAAACACTAGATGATCCCTGAGAGACTATGACATATACTAAAACTATAATCTCAAATACTTTCTCCTGCTAAATTCATGAAACTAGGGTGCCCTTAAAAGGTATTCAATAAAAAATTTCCAAATATAACTATAGAGAGGGATTTACAACCTAAGTATATGCTCAAAATGATAACCAATAATGAACACAAACTAAAGTATCCAATCAACAAAAACTATAAAACATATTATTGCATTTTATTAATAGGATACAATATAGAACCACAAATATTATCTAGTGACTTGAAAAGAAACATTACAAGCATCAACACTTCAAAATGCTGCCATGGGGATAAGCATGATGAGATTTATATTTTGAAAAGGGAGACATAAAAATGCTCTCAAAGCTTACTAATGGTTGTATAGATGCAACCACCTTAGCAAGGGAGACAAAATCTACACATAGCAATTGATCCCAAAAAAATTCCTATAGAACCTAGACTTGGATTAAATGGATGCCTAAAATGACCTAGAACAACCAACAACCAATAACAACCTTGAAATAGAAGATAAAGTCCCTATTTATACATTTTTGAATTTGGAACCATGAGTCACAACTTGAAATTTCTTTGAAAACAAGCCTTCAAGTCCACCAAGATACTTCCAATTGGAAAATTTCCATTCCACACCTGAGATCTTCAGCCACCTTCAAGGAAAGAATCATTGTTGTAAAAACATTTGCAAGTAATGAGAAATCACAACCACATAGATCATATCATTTGATATTTTGACTAAAAATTCCTTTCTTACAAGTTTGGAAGGAGGATATTCATTTGAGGATCCAAACAGATTTTGTCTAGATATGGAACTACCTGAAGATCCCCTTCATCTATCACTTGCATAGTTAGAGGGAGAAAATCATTTAAAAATCCAATCAAATTTTATCCTCATGTGAAACTTATTTATAAATTCCTTCCCATTACTTATTTTAAAATAATGGAAACTTATGGATAAGAAATATCTTCTTTGTGCATGCCATGGAAAACCCATTACCTACAATGATGGATCGAGAGTTGATCTAATTGTGACATGAAAAATAAAATGATCCATGATCATGATTGTAAATATTTTCTCTATAATATCTCATGGAGTTTCTTCTATGCTTAGACTCATTACCATGTCCATGGAAGAGATGTCAATTTTAACCTTAACCTAGACACTTGTCATTTCCTCATGTAATTTGAGGCCTTTGAAAGTCTATCTTATATCACATAGTTGGATTATCCTTGCTCGAGAAAATACAAGCCATAAATCATGCATGATATGCTTTATTTCCAACTTTATGGCATGCAACTATGCCACTTGGCACTTTTGTATTTTCCTACAAGATCCTTGACTTTTCAACCTTGGCCATACACTATCAGATCTAGCTGGGGTGAACACACATGCTTCATCAGATCATGATCTGAGGGGTGAAGAATTATTGGATATTTCCTTTTACTTAGCCCCAAGGATATGCCACTTGGTATCCCCATGGGATTCCTATGTAACTTTCAGATAGTCACTATTGACTTGAGCACCCTCATGCCATGTGGAAGTGTCTCACTTGATCTTAAGTCTCATTGAACTATCAACTACTAGATCACATCATTAAATCTTCAAAACATGCTCAAACTTTAAATCATGCCACATGAGCTCAACACTTGTCATACATGTCCTTGTCATGAGTTACTTTGACTATTTAGCTTTGATCATGCATCATCAGATCATCTTGCTTTGAGAAAACACATGTTGTTAGATCTATCATGTTTGAAAAAAATAGCTACTTCATGATGTCTAAAGTTGATGACCACACACCTATAAAAATATGGTTGTGCAGCTATCAAAAGATGTTCATGAGATCATCACCTGTAATATACAAATATTTCTTTAGGGACTTTGTTTCATAGAAATTTTGATCAATGGGTTGTTTGTCTTTGGCATTCCTATTTTATTTGGCACTTACGCGTTAGGCTTTTCTTTAGCACAATTATCTTACAAGAATTGAGTCTTTGGCCTTTGCCTTTGTCAAAATAATTGCTTTAAACATTTCATCTAAAATAATTCCCCTGAAGGAAATAGTCTCTCACACTTTTGCTGAAGGAATTGGGCCTATGCACTTTTGTCAAAGGAAATGAAACTTATCTCCTTAGCTTCATCAGGCTAATTGTTTCAGACATTTTTTTCAAGATAATTTTCCTACAAAAATTGAACTTGGCCTCTTAAAAAATGCAATTATTTCAAACTTTTTGCTCAGGAAAAATGTCTGAAGGAAATAGACCTCTACTCCATAAAAACTTTACCAAAAGTACCTTTTGATACCTTTGAACATACCCTTTGGAAACTTTGTCAAGGGCAATTTACCTATAGAATTTCCCTTTGGCCTTTTGGAATGGCCCTTAAATCTCTTGATAGTGCCTTTCAAACTTTATAAAAGTGTCATCCATATCCTTTGAAAATGTTATTAGAACTCTTGAGAGTGCCTTTTTCGAGTTTTTCAAGTGTCCTTTGCCTTCTAGACTTATCCTCAGACTTTTTGAAAGTACCTTTCAAGAATTTTACAAGGGAAAAATGCCCAAAGGAAATGACCCTTAAAAAAAATTTCAAAAGCAAAATGGTCCTTCAATATTTATGGAAGTACCTTTGGTCAAAGTAAATAAGTCCCTTGATTATTTAAGGATTTTTGTGTGAGAAAAATACCCAAAGGGCAAGTGCCCTTTGGAGTTTTTTCCATGGATAAAAAGTCTGAAACAAATGACCCAAAATAAATGAAATAGCACTTTGAGATTTTTGTTTTATAAAAATGGCTGAAAGACATGATCCTTTGGGCTTTTTGTGTGGACAAAAAGTTTGAAACAAATAAGACATCGAATCTTTTCCAAAACAAAGGATTTTCTTTAGACCTTTTATAAAACACTTAGCCCAAAAAAAAATAAGACGTTGAATTCCTTTAGAACTTTTGTAGAAAATAAAATGTTCGATGGAAATAAGTCTTCAAACTCTTTTTATGAGACAAAAATCACAAAGACCTATTTCTATCAGAGATTGTGTTCATGCAAAAGCCCAAAAAAGTCCAAGGGAAAAACACATTCACCAAGAAAAAACTAGGCAAAGGACTTAGCCAATTTTTACTTGAACTTGACCCTCTAAATGAACACTTTGAAATAAAATTTGGGCTAATGAATTAGACATTGATACTTAACTTAGGTTGGACTTAGGCATTCTCAATTGACAAGGGCCCAATTGCTTCAGTGCAATTTTGGGCACTAATAAGGGTCTTACCTATACAAAGCTTAATTAGGATTCTCTTATACATATTTACTTTTGTTTGTTTACTAACCCCAATTTATGCCACAATATTTGGTGATCACTAGACTAGATTTCTTTGATTTACTTGTTATTAGTATAGTGAATATGAAAACATAGGACTTAGTTAGGGTTATTGGATAGTTTTTCTTGACTAGAGGCTTTGGAGGCCTCCCTAGTGATCTTATTTTGATAAGAGATCCCTTAATTAGGTCTAGTGGATCCATATTGGTCATGCTCATGATTATCTAATGTATCCCCAATTGGAAGTGTAAGTATGATTTATCTTCTTCAAGCTAGGATTGATTTTTAGATCTGATGCATTTCTGATTGCATAGACTATACATCCAAATACTTGACCTCTAAACCCTACATGCAATAATTGGTCTACCATATGACTATTCAATTTCAGCATTTAGTCCCTTGTGCATAGTGATTGGTTTTCCATATGAATATGCGACTAGGTTCTTATCCCCTAAGGGTTCCATCAAGCTATATTTTGGACCTAATTGCACTCTATGAGGCATATATTTTGATTGGGAAGCTTGGGAGGCTCCTATTTTTTACAATCTTGATTTCAACCTAAATTTTTTGGAGTAAACCCATATTATGTCTAACATTAATATTTTTTGAAAAATCACTTTCATGTTGAGCATTACTTTGAGAGACCCCATTTGTGGATCTTCCTAGCATAATATCATTTAAACTGTAATAAATTTTTCTTTTAGTTTTGTTTAAAGTGGATATATTTTACTATAAAATCTAAAGTTAGTCTTAGATTTGATTAATTATGTATGGAATTGTAGTTTTTCAATTTTTTCCTTTTTCATACATATATGGCATTGTAACTCACATTATGCAATTACAAGAATTTGTGAGAGATCCATTTTCTTTTTTTTCTCATATATCAATTTTTATATTTTGGGTGGGCACCATTATTAGTGAGCATTATCAACACACTTGTTTTGTGCCACATTTTAGCTATTTTATATGGCCATTTTTGAAACTCTTGTGATGGGTGTCACGCTCATTCTTTGAGCTTATTATTACATACCAAAAATGTATGTGTTTTCCTTGCTTTGTATTGGGTACCACATATGGACTAATTTTTAAGACCTTATTGAGGATTTTTTTTCTCAATTTCACATGGAATTTTTTTGGTAGGATTGTGAGTTTCATATGGTCTTGTGTTTTTGTTTGTTAGTTTCATCTTCCATTTCCATTCATGCCACTATTTTGAAGATAACTTTTGAGGCCCCTTTTTACATGCCTTACAACATTTTCTAGAGGAGATTATTTTTTGGTGTACACTTATACTTTCTATTTCAGCACTATAATCATGAGCCTTATATTCCTATTTTATACATGGTTGTCTTACATGAACTTTATTTATAGAACTCGTATGAGGAATGTTGTATGTCTCATGGATTCTTCATAGCATCCCTTGGGATCCTTCAACCATGAGAGCCCAATGAGTCCTTTTATGATCCATTTATACTTATTTAGGCATCTTTGACATTTTTGGTGACCTCTTCTATATTTTTGACATTTACTTGGTGTTTGAATAGTGGATTCAGACCACTTATATATTTTCTCAAGTTTTTCACTATGTTTATTACTCCTATTTTTCACAACAATATTTGAATATGAATAAATCCACCTTGTAGTCTTATGGAGCCTTCCAATTTTTAGATTGAATCTCATATTCATGATGGCATTATTTCAATAAATTGATATTCTCTCCATTTTTATAGATAATGTTCTGGTTTCCCCAACATTTTTATGCATACTTTCCATTATTTTAGGTTTAATAAGTAGGATTTCCCAACACCAAAAGTGTAATCCTTGTAGTGATTCTCATATTTTATACCATCATTGGTAGTTTTAGCTATCTTTTTTAGATTATTTTTCTCTATATTTTTTACACTTTGATAGTCATTTTTGGTTATCTTATGTGGAACCTTATTTTAGTATACCCAACATTTTATCTTTCATGCTCAACTAGTAGATTATGACCACTCATTTATGTTTATTAATCCACTCCACCTATTCAAAATTATGGAGGTTTTTGTGATGTGATACTACTTTATTTATATGTAATGAATAACTCTCTTGAGTGTTCTTGTAGGCACTTCTCAACATATACTTTTAACAATTATTCAGTGATAGATTAGCCATTATCTTTGAGCATATTATTGTAGTAGTTTATTATGTGTAGTATTTATTTCTTTGTAATCTTTGTAGCATATATCAACACTTTATAATGTATATGTTGGTTTCTTTGAACTTATTTTAAATGGGTACCTCATGACACCTAATTGTTAGGACCCATTTCAGAGGATTATGAGCCTTTTTTTGGCATAGCCTCCCTAAGTTGTACTTTGGGTTGGGGTGGGGGGGGGGGGGGGCGGGGGGGTGGTTGTGGGGGGTGGTTTGGTGTAATATGTCATGCACAATTTATAAATTTAAATTAGGACAATTTATTATTATAAAGTTATATAAGTACACCATAGTGCATAATTTCTTAGGCTTATACAAGGATAAGTACTAGCCTTTATGATATCCAATAATATGCCACCTCTTCATATGCCAATCACATTTGCCTATTATGTGGAAAATAAGGAAAGGAAAAATTATTATTTCTCAAGCTATATATACCCTCTTATTATATGTATTTTTATCATGTTATTTGATGTCATAGATCATGTCATTATTATAAGATTTTGAGTTTTTCTTATTCAGTTTTCTACCTTGTTTCTCTCCTATTTTTGCATGTGAGTTATGACTCAATTTAAATTTGACTATGGGTAGTGTCAAATTTCAATAATTATAAGTATTAGATAGTTCATAAGTCAATAAAATATGTAAGGTGAATTTTGGTTTCTAAACAACCATCTCATAGCCTTGTGTTACCTTTAAGAAATGACTATAGGCCATTCACTAGACTTACAAAGAGCCCACACAATGTCTTGAGAAGGTTACTTGAATGTAATATGTTAAATTTACCTCTAAAAGATATTATGATACTTCAAGGATATTTTAAAAGTAGTTTGATACCAACATGTATTTTGATTATCATAAAATTATAGGGCATTATACAAATAGATGCATCACTTTGAAACATGAGATATAAGATTTTAATTATTATAATCAAATTCAACTATATGGCACACATAATCTCAAGTGTATTAATATAATCATCAAGTCTCAAATAAAAATCATTCGATAATAGAATTTTAAATATGTTAAACAAACTAAAATACAAAAATATGCCTATGGATTATTAACAACATCCACTTAATGGTGTGATTGGAGTAGTTGATTCAATCAAAAAAAGAAAACATCTATTCAAATTATGTTCACTAAAGAAGCTCCCACATGATAGGTCACATAAAGGACCATATGAAGGACAATTATTTATAAGATAAATCAGAGATAAAATTGTAATAGATGGCATAATGGTTAACAATAGCACAAATATGAATATATGTATTGAAAAATGTATCTATAGTCTTGGACATACACTCCTATAGTTATCACATGATATAATGGTATTGAAAAGGAACCTTTGGTTGTTATTTCCTATTAGAGTGGGACCAGGGTAAATTCAAATAATATTTTATTTGGTGCCTAATATTGAATCATATAATGTTGTACTTGGTAAAACATGGATACATCAAATACAAGAAAACCCTTCCACTGTGCATCAATATTTGAAAATTGTAAATTAAGGTTAAATGGTTAAAATAGAAAGTGATTATTTTATTCAAAAATAATAATGAAGCCATTATTGACTAATTTGACCCCTTGGTCAAATAATTTAACCCCCTACATGTTTAAAATTCCATAGGCCCCACTAGGTAATAAAATTTCCACCATGGTCATTAATGAGATAAAATTATGTCTTCATCCTTGTCACATTTATATGGTTTGTCTCATGTCATAATAGGCCACCTTTTGGGTCATTATAATAGGTTTTAAAGTTTATAATTAAATTAAAGTGTTTCAATAGATTTATAACATACCATGTGTCAATTAAATGTCAAAAAAATAATTTTAAACTGACAAACTTGCAGGTTTAATGTTAAAATAAGAACACCAACAAAAAGGAGAGTTTCTAAATATGTATGAATTGTAGGATAAGTTTGGCATGTGTAAGAGCTTAATTAGTGTCCCTTAAGCTCATAAAAATTCACCTCCACATTAATATTTCTTTGACATATCTAAAAATGTTGAAAACTAATTTGTCTTCCTCATCACTCTATTAGACAAGGTCAAATAGGTCACCGATTTTCTATTGGTACGGACAGAAGGATGAGTGTTAGTTTGAGTGAACTTGGGAGAAGTTATTAGTCCTTATGTTATTCCTTTAAATGGAAATGGTTTGCATATTAGTGATCTATACTTTATATATCATCATTAATAATTACGGTGACTCGAAGTTGACTACACATTCCTATCACCTTCAGGTTTTCTCATATATTGTATTGATATGATGTTTCTAAGCATTGAGTGTGTTTTCGAAGAGAATGTTATTCATATATATGTTGTATTAAAGTTTTTTCTATGTGTGAAACATGTATTGATAGGAAAGATCACCCTCATTATATTAGAAGAGACCACCATTAAAATCTATAAATATTTTTTCACCAGTTGTGGTGTTTTGATCTTTTGTCAATTATTTCAAATTAAGGATAATTCACCTATATTTCTCTTATAAAACCATGAAAGTGATTTTATCCATGGAAGTCTTGAATTAAATAGATTTCAAGGTTGATGGAGATGGGTCTTAAGACAGTGAGCAAAAAATTAATCAAAACTCCATGATATATAGTCATCTACTATCATGTGTAAGCATGTATGGAAGATGGGGAACCATCCAAAATATAAGGCATAGTTATATTAATTACATGACTTGAATGAGTTTTTAAAGTAATTTAAGGTTCATAAACTACATTCAAACCTCCTCAAGTAATGTTTACAGAAGTGCAGAATTAGAAAACTTTCAAAAAGGGAGAGTTTACCTTAATCTCTCTAAAATAGGTCTCTGTTCTACAATGTTCCATCTTGTGGTGAGTTATCTTGGATTCTAGACAAGTCTAATGGTGTCTCACTTGTAAACTAGAAATATATGATACATATTGAGCTAAATATAAGTATTATAGATTCAAAATAATGATTATAGAGTGAAGTTTCACTCATTTATATTTTTACTAAAACCACTCAATGAAAAGCTATAGTGTTGAGCTTGGAACTTGAAATGTAACAATGACCTAAATGGATAAATGAGAGCATATTCTACAAGAATGATATAGGTTAATTAAAGTGTGAATATGTCATATTTACCTCAGAAGTAAATATAGAGATGAATCATAATGCTCAGACATAGTGACACCTACAGGAATCTCTCTAATTCTCCCCTAATTACCACATACAGGTGACATAATCATGACATATAGTGAACTAGTCTGAACAACAAGGATGCTACTTAGTTGATGAAAAAATGTATGAAATGATATGACCTCAATTATATCAAGGGAATATGTGTATCTAAAACACATTTTTTAATGTATAAATAAGCACCTACATGTCTCACAACTTCCTTGAAGTGCACCTATAGTTTGACATAGTCTAGAGATTAATATAGTGTCATGAAACATGCAAGTTTAGAGGTTGACAAAGATAAAATACAGAATGAAACACATTTATTTCATCTTCAAATTTTATTATATCACATTTTTTGTGAATTTAAAAAATAAATTAATAAGGTTTCAACCCCATACTCAGCCTACCTGAACCTTGAACATATACATTGTCACAAAAACTAGTCTTGAGTAATTTGAGTGTTAGAAGTACTGTCAAGCTTTATAACTTGACATAGAGGGTCCTCATGATCTAATTAATACCTAAATATATTTATTTAAGTCATATGTATAGGGTAATATCTCTATGTTTTGTCTCAGACAGAGAGCACTCTTTGAGCAACACAGTCTGCAGACTTAGTATATGGAGGTTGAATGGATGAAAGGGAGAGAAAAGGATCATGGTGAGATGATATCTAAATGTTCATTGGATGTGAATAGAGGTAAATTAATACCTAAATTTAATGAAAAATTATACATATGGTCACATTTTTAAATACTCATTATAGGTTTTTAGGCCTAGAACTAGGCCCAAACCCTACAAGGGCCTAAACTTTTCTAGATGGCTATATGAACCTCCCATATAATTTAAGAGATTTAATGGGAGATTAAAAGGTTGGCATCAATAGTCTAAAAATTTCTCATTTAATCCCATTTACCTCTCAGGCCTATCTAGAATGCATTGAAGGAGCTTGAGGACCAGTTTCACTCACTCATATCTATACAAAAAGTGTGCATGAGACTTCAAAGAGTTTTTAATAGTTTAAGGTGGTCTCTAGATAAAAATTAGTGGAATTTTTTTAGATTTTAAATGTATAACTTATATGAATCATCTCTAAAAATTTAAACCATAAAAAACCCTCTTAAAACCGTTATTTAGACCCAATGGTGAAGACATGAAGGAATTTGCATCCAAAAGGGGTCAATTGGTTAGGAAAGTGTTTGGAATTTGTTTAGAAATATCCAAAGATCATTAAAATTATTTTGATCTATATTATCTTCTATATAGATATACCTAATTATTTAGGTATAATTAGTGATGTCTCCAAGGTGGCCTAGAGTGTTCATGAGGTGTCAAGTACGCTAGTAGGTTAATGACAAAGTGTTCCTTATTGATCATACATGGACCTTGCAATGTTTACTTGGTTAGAAAAGATGATGGATGATTATGATGTGTTTACTATGTTTTATGGGTCATATTTGGTATAAGTATTTCTTGGTTAACTTTTATAAGTGAAAAAAAATCCATCTGAGTAGTCTTGTGAAGGTCTAGGTTATCTTAGTTATCTTGGCATAGTTTCCTAAGTAAGTAGATTGATGATGTTATAATTCACATGTGTGAATGTGTTATAATAAATTGGTCACATGGTCTATTAAATTTTATACCTATAAAATGTTTTTTAAATTATAGACCTTGAAATGATGTATATCAAAAGTTATGATAGTGCAAAGTTCCTCTCCTAAGCTGATTTCATCATTTTCTATACATAGTCAAATTTGCATTTTTTAGTGACCATTAGAATTCAAATATTTGAATTTACAAAGGAAAACCAATCTAAAATGTTTTTACTATAACTCTTTATGATGGATGAATTTTATAATGGATTAAAAATAAAAATGGCAGAGAAAATCAAGGGCAATCTAGGAAAATTGATTTGGAGGTTGACTAGTCATACAAATGCATTTATTGTGGTTTAAGGCTGATTGAGGATTTCACTTTATTCTACTAGTGACTGAGAAGGGTGTTTGAGTTTTTTTTTTATGTTTTTTGGATGTTTCATGGTGAATTATATATTTTATAATGTTTTAAACTCCTTAAGGATCATCTATATGCATTTTGGAGGTTTGACCAATCCTTCTTTAGTATGAACCATTGCTTGAAATTTGAATATTTTTTTGTTAATGGTGATTTCATGTACAAAGTATATGATTGATAGATTTTACATATTCATAGGTGAGTATTGATGAATTAATTCACTTGAGGGTGTCTTAAAGGTCATGTTTCATGGACCTATATGCTTTGAAGTGGTCTTGTGTTTCTATTTTTTCTCAGTGAAGTGTTAAAAGGGTGAATTAGGTCTCCATGGACCTAAAAGGGATAATTAAGCCTAATTGAAAGATGTTTCTACTTAAGTTTGACCTATGTATTCTATGGCCAACCAATATTATTTAGGTTGATCAAAATTATGTGTCTAATAGATTCCTTAGATGCTAAGGAAAGTCTCTTGGCTGACCATGATGGGTTAGATGAAGTATGGTATAAAGGTAAGGCCTAATTGGCCTATTTTGACTAGTGGTGTGTGTGGAAGATCAAGAGAATGATATATGTGTTTTTAATATAAAATATAGGTAGTGAATAAGTAATATAAATCATAATTAGTTATAGTGCTGAGAAGGAGTTCTATGCATAAAGAGCTAAGTTGAATGACCAAGTTGTGAAGAGGGTGACCTAGTTGATAAAATGAGTCTAAGTGGCTTGTGTTAGGTAGAGAGGTAGGTTTTTATGTGTTATACTAAGATAAGTCCATCATAAGGTGTGTATGACATCATATCATAGGTGGAGATCATTTTGGATGTGATTGAGTTGGTGTTTAATAATATAGGGGGTTGTAGCATCCTTTCTAGTTTGTGTTAGCTAAAGGTTTAGTGGGTGCTTGACTAAATTAAGGGGTGGGTGCACCTTGATCAATTGGTTATAGTATAAATTTAAGTAATAAATTTATAGTATAATAGTCTAAATCTTGCTTCAGTGGGTTTTCACCCCCATGAGGGTTTCCCAAATAGTTCATGTGTTATGTGCTTTGATATTGCATAGTTTCCTTTGTTCATTGAAATGGATGGTTTATATGCTTCATGAATGCTTATGTTGAGTGGTTAAGAGTTTTAATATTTTTAATTGAAATTTTATTGCTTACATCACTCATTCATCCCCCTCCCTCATAGTGATTGTACCTCTAACACTAAGTGGTACTTTCATGAAAGCTAGTCCCTACTAATGGACACCTATCCTAAAATGACAATGAGTTAAGGTTGTTTTTAGTATTTTTCATTATTAGTGCATATGAAAGTGTGTTTTTGGACTAATATTTTGGTTTATCACCTAGTTATCATAGGTTTCCATTCTATTTCCTTCTTCCCTTTTCACCCACAAGTGATTAGTCTAGTATAGTGTGTGAGCTTAAGATAAAAATCAAGGGAGATAACCATTTAACCTAAAGGTTTACCTCTAACATAGGCAACCCACAAGACTAAAGGTAATCCCATGTTGTATAAATATGGGGGAGACTTGAACACCCTCTCTTACGGTGTAATATTTGGCTTTAATAGTTCTAGCATGCCTAGTGGGACCAAAATCCAAAAGAGTGGGAATATTGTTGGTGTGTTCTTCCTCTTATCATATTTTGGAAGCATTCAAGTAAGCACTAATGGTGAATCTGAATGCATCATCTATTTATAAGCATCCTAAGTATCTATTATATAATATTTTGATCAATTATTGTATTTCATTTGACTCATGAAGCTGATATGGATGGTTATGTTGAGAATCCATAGTATCCACCTCAATATCAACCTTTATATGACCCATGTTATATCCCTTAATATCCCTATCAAAGTGGTTATCAACCCTATGAGCCATGGTAACCCTATGATCATCCTATTATTTCTCCATATAAACATAATATCCTTGAATATCCTTATGAATAAAACTATAAATAAGATTATGGTGGAAGCTATAAATAAGAGAGGCTAAAGGATATTGAATAATAAATTAAATATCTTATAATGAAAGATATTAAATGAGAAATCCAATCGCTCAAGAGACAAATTTCTAGAGATATCCTTCCTCAAACTATGCCTGTCCCTCCTCAAGAACCATATTATATTCCATATTAGCTTGGTCATCCTTATCCTCATGAAACCATGTATTATCCTCAAGAAGAGATAATCCAATTCTTAAATGAGCCTGGTATCTTTCAAACTCCATCTTGAAACCAAGTAGTAGAGTCTTCAAAAAACAAAGGTGAAGAGAATGAGAACCAAGAGGTGGATATCCACGAATAAAATATTTTTTTTATCAAGCCTTACTATCCTCTCCCTAAAAACCTTTATATTGTCCTCATTGAAGTGTATCCAAGAAGATTTTCAAAGTGAGAAAGATATCTTAGTTGAGAATGTGAATGACCAAGTTACAGTTGTTGATGAAATTTAATAAGACAATGAGAATCATAAGGTAGTTGATGAAAAAAATGGAACACGCATAGTATAACTAAACCTTATCTCTCTCCAAGAGTTATTTCAAGTGTCTCCTCCCATTCCCATGCCCATTCATGAGCCCTCCACTACATCCCATTATCTCTATCAAAACCATGAACCAATTCACCACCCTCCCACCTCATCCCCTCTTGAAGGATAACCCATCTTATGGGAGGCAAGAAAAGAAGAGCAAACTTAAGTTGTAGTTGATCAAGAAGATGAAATGAGCATATATGATGAATAAATCACCATAAGGACTCCCCTTGGTGAAAATAAGTGAAATTCAATCTTATTTAGTGAAGAAAAATATGTACAAGTCATGTTTCAGCTATCCATAAGGAGTTTGGTCAAGATATGAAAGAAGAGGTGCTTGAGAAGGAGTCTACATCTACTGAGTTGGTTGGAATTCATGTGTATGAGCAAGAACTTAAACCTAAAAACATAATAAAATAAGAATTTATTTCTATTACTATGGAGCATGATGATTTTTGGCAAAGATTCTATGAGGTATATAGTGAATTTGAGGCCCTTCAAAGGCCTATACCTCTTATTGTCCAAGTTTAAGATGTTGTTAAAGCTGTTTTGTCCTTTGAAGTAAAACATGATAAATCCCAAAGTATTAATATTTTTGAAGTGGAAACTAATGAGCTTACAGTTAATAAAGATCTCGATCTCACTCAAGACACCATGGAGGTCAAAGAGATATGCTTTGATGAAGTTGTTGGCCATTTTGTCTCACATACCAAGCTTCTACCCAGTTTGAACAAATGAGCAGGGTCCCATTTGATGAATGGATTAGGTGGTTTTGAGGTAGGCTCAACATAGAAATGGAATAATCCAAGTAGGGTCTCCTAGTGCCAAACAATTATAGGAATGTATCCAAGAAAGGCCTAAGTTTGAACTTTTCCAACTTCTGGCCAAGTATAACATCTAGTTTTCCTTTAGAGGAAGTGTTTTACAAAAGCCTATAACAAATGTACAAAGCTTAATTATTTTGGGAGTTTTGTCCCACTTTATTTGGCTAAGTGTTTAAATTCTTTTGGGAGTTGTGTTTTGGGATTTTTATTCAAGTGTCAGGAATTATTTTGGACATTTTGTCTGAAATAATTTCTCAAAAGGTCATTTCTTCGAAGAGGGTCCTTTACAAATGTTCCAAAGGATATCTTTCAGAGAGGTTGGTCTAAGAAGTTGGTCCAAAATAGAAATCTTGAAGGGCACTTTTTCCATGAAAGTGGACCTTTGCAATTTTTTTGAAGGAATTTTTCTATAGGAAAGTAGTCTAATAAATTTTCTTGAAGGGCACCTTTCCAAGCAAGTGTCATATGCAATTTCCCCAAATGGCACTTTTCTCGAGAAAATGGTCCACTTCAAGACAAAGTGCCCTATGCACTTTTTTTTGAAGGATATATTTTTTAGCAAGGTGGACCAAGTCAAGGTTTTAAAGGGTACTTTTTTAGAGGGAAAATAACCAAGACAAGAATTTTTTTGGACATTCTATCTGAAAGAGTTATTTAAGGTAGATAAGGCAAATGAATTCCTTAGAAAAATATGTTTTACACAAAACCCAAAGGAATTATCCTAAAAAAGGTCGAAAACAATTATTCTTTTGGATTTGAAAATCCAAATATGTTGGTGTGAATTTTAAAATATAGATTGTGCAAAAATTAATATTTGCTTAAATTTGATGATATACAGGATGTCACTTGCATTATACAAGATGACAAATGATGGTCAATGGGATGTCAAATTTAAACATAGAGCAAGACAAATCTTATGGAGCCTAAATTTTATGGTCACATGATCATCAAAAATGGTCACATGATCATCAAAAATGGTCACATGAACATCATTTGATGGGAGTGAAGACGTCAACTTTTGGATCATGAACTAGCTATTAGATTTTAAACGGTGGGTCCTGACAAATCAACGACATACAAGCAAGTCAAAAAGTTAGTAAAACTTAGGAGTAAAGGGCACAAGGTACAAGTGGAAAAAGTGTGTGAGTTTGGGTAGAATATCAATAGATCATATTCATTCACCTCAGGTAGATCTGATGGTACAAGCAAGGGTTAAAGAGTCAAAGATCTAACTCAGTTTTTTATGATGAATCAAATCAAAGGAGAGCCCAAATGTCTTAGATGGAGATTAAAAGGTCAGTTTTCTACCAAGGCAAGCAAGAATAATGGATATGATCTTGAACACCTTTTATTTTGATCTAGGAGTGTATATTTTGGGATCAAATGATTCCATTGGGAACCTACAAAGGCAGACACAAAGACTTCAATGGTCATCTCCAAAGCCATCTACATGAAAATGACCTTTATCCCCACTTGGGCACACATCAACAAACCAATCATGAGTAGTTTCACATTAGGACAAGGAGAAAACAACTTAATCTAACCATTTTAGCCACTATGGGGTATCATAGAGAAGATATTGTAATAATGTAATGGATTGGAGTGACCTGGATCAATTAGGAAGGGTTTAAGTGGGCTTATTCATGATGATGATTGATACATTATTTTAAATGGGTTTGAATTTCTTTGATTCCCTTTTTAGGTTCCAAAACTCCCCCCTCTCTTGTTTCCCTTTAGCTATAAATATAACCTTTAAGCTATGATTTTAGATCCCTTAGGTTGGAATGACTAGACTTTGCTCGAATTGTATTCAACACCTCTTAGAGTAGTGATAGAGTATTTTGTAGTCATTTTAATAATTAATATTTAGTGTTTTTTGTTTGTTTAATATGTGACTGTGAATGTTATCTTCTTTTTTCATGTACAAACTCAACCTAAGTACTAGAAATCTTCTTTTTAGGTCATATAGTGTGTCTCATCATTGATCTCTTAAGAATATAGTGGACAAATAAACTTAAGTGTCTTTCACCAGACCTTATTTTCATTACTCACTAGTTTGAGTGCATCAGATAAACCTCTATATGAAATACTATTTCATATAAATCATATCAAACATTGCATTATTTTCTTTCATAATTTATTAGTGTGTTAAAGAGTCCAAGCTTATGATTGGATTTGATAAATTCTTGGTGAATCACCATAGCTTAGAATAGGTTTTATGTTATGCAAACTTCTTATCCCTTTTCAACCCAACCAATCTTAGATTTAGATTTAATGGTCCAAATTATAAAATATAATGAGCTATCTTCATAAAAAATCCTAGATTTTTGGTCTAGTTATAGGTAACCCATGACCTTAGACCATTCCCATGTTAGTCCATGTTTGAAAACAGGACTTGAACGTTCCTCCTTTCAGCTAGGGTGCAATTTGGAGTGATAAAAATTATGGCATGCTCGATGGGACCCCACTAATTTTACATATCTAAGTATGGTAGTGAGTTTCAAATTTTCATTTTTAGGTTTGCATAATTTTCATGTCCCAAGAGTTATCACAAGATCCTCTACAAAAGAGAAGGAAGTAGATTTGTCTAAACTACCTTTACAAATAACAAAGAAGAAGAAAGCCTCTCAGCCAAAGCCTACACCTACCCCTCTTGTTCCCCTTGTTGTCACCCAAAATCCTCATTTTCAAGATATTATCATTCCACCAAACATTATTGTAAACCCCACACCTCAGATGGCTATTCCTAAAAGGCAAGCCTTTATGCCATTCAATGGTTGTAGTCCTTTGGACCTTACTCAATGGATTGATATTTTGGTCTTGAATTGAAGGCTCTTACCTATTATATAGGATAAAATCCTATCAACCCTATAGACCACATTGATGACATTACTAACCTTTATTCAGTGCATCATGTAACTCAATAAAATGTATTAATGAAGTTGTTAGAAACCTCTTTCAAAGGGAAAGCACTTCAGTGGTATAGAGTATTGGCCCCTACATCAATCAATAGCTGGGATAAGTTTGGAGAGGTCTTCTACAAGTACTTTGAGGAAAAGAGTGATCATATTTCACTTGTGGAGTAGCTCACAATGATCAAGATATTTAATCATGAATTCATGGTAGATTTCAACTACCAGTTCCATAAGACCTAGGATAAAATCCCTACAGTGATCAAGCCTATACCTAACTATGCTTTTCTATACTATTTTAAGTCTATCAACTCAGATGTATTTATAATAATTAAATCCATGTGAGGGAACACCCTACCTATGGATTTTGAAGTAGTCATTAGGGATAAAAATTGCCTTATACAAGTAGGCAAGTTAGTGCCAATGCCACCAATGCCTCTCTTCCCAGAGATACATCCTCCTACCCTAATTATTGATTTAGTTTCAGAATCAACAAAGTTTTATCAAATATAAGTTGAGCACACTAACAAACTAGGTAAGATTAAAATTATTCTCAAATTTTATAACAATAATTTGGTTGTAATGGAGAGGCAACAGGCTCCACCATACAAGCCATACCAAAATAATAATTAGAATTTATAGTATAATGGGACACCCTATCAACCCAATCAATAAGGATAGGGGCATAAGCATTAGTCAATAAAATATAATCCCAATGCTCCAAGTAATTCTAGAGTTTTTGTGCCAACTCAAAACAACTATGCTCAATAAGGTCCATAGTAATCAGAGGGATAGTCCAATGAGATGGTGATGGCCACTACTAGGGACATGTATCAAGACCCTAGTTAGAAGCATGCTCCTTCATTTCAGAGTCATGACATGATGCCTCCTCCACTATAATCTCCCTAAAAAAGTTGAGATAACATGCCTTCCATGTCATAATTAGAAGATCAAAGCCAACAACAAAGGAGCATGGGTGGGGTGCCATTGGATACCACATACATGATTTTTCAAGAGGGGGAATATGTTTTTGAGCATATAGTAGCCAATATGGGACAAGATTCATAGAGGAGAAATGAATATTTTCATCTTATATTATGGATAATAAGATGATGTTTGAGGATAACTTGGGGCAACATAGGGTTTTTGTATCATCCCTCAGACTAGTCAACAACCTACTTCTTCATATGTAACTTCTAAGGCTTACACAAATAAGCAAGTGCCACTCCTCATGAACAAAAATAGAGGTCCCCTTTCTTTCTTTCTTCATATTACTAAAATTCCAAGTGTTGCTGCCATCTCTAAAGTGTAGTCTAAAAGTACTATTATCACTTGGATTTTCACCCTTTAAAGAGATGTCTTATCTCTCCTTATCCAAGTGGCATAATGGAAAAATCTCACTTTCTATGGGTAATCAATTTGGTGAGATGAATCTCTAGAACTAAGGGATAGCTCTTTAAATGTGTCTTAAAATGATTTCACCTATACTAACTGATTGTTTTTGGGTAAAAGGGTTAGATTTTGCTTAAAATGAAACTTATTCTATGGGGTGATGCATCAAGATGTTTACCACAAGACTATCATACTTTATCAAAAAGAGACAAGGCATACACCACTAGTCTAAGAGTCCTAGAATGCATTATTCCTTATTAGTTTATTTAGGTGAATCAAATTGATTCATAAGAAAGTCTTTCCTTTTTGATTCATCTAAGGCTTCTTTTAAAGTTTTAGGGGAAAAAATCTGAACTTTATGTTGAAGAGGAGATACAACAATGGTAATAAATAAATTTAATATATTATCATCACTCATGTTATGGTCCACATTGTGAGATATATACTTCCATTTATTGATAAAAGTGTGATTAGATTCATTAAGAAGTTTTTTAGCATTGATGAAGTGTCTAATGTAATTTTAAGGAATGTCATTATGTTGGAATTCCTTCACTAAAGCATTGAATAAATCCTCTAGTTGTGTAATGGAATATCTAGGAAGTTTATTTTACCATTTAAGTACATCACTAATAAATTGTTTGGCTAGGAGTTTGGAGGTATCAAAGGTGCTAGTTTGGACCCATTATTTATATAGATTTCCAAAGCTTTTGAGAAAGATAGTAGGATATTTATCTCCATCATATGTGATAGTTAAGGAGATGTGTCCAATGTATATAGATAAAATTAGTGGAGCTAAAGGTTTATTTTGAAGATGTTGAATCATTTTATTATGAATGAGAGGTTTAGGGATAATATTCATATAGGCATCGTTAGGAGGAGGGGAAAAATTATAATTTGGTTGAGTCAAGATGACTTGAGGTGGTTGACTAGTCATTTGTAATATATGATATTTCATTTTCATCATTTGGGAATTATTAATTATTTACATGGCATTAATTTATTAAACCATTTGAGTAAGAGTTTGAGTTGTATCAATGGGAGGAGTAGGATTTTTGTGTGGAAGAGGATTCCTAACATTGGTATTAAGAGGACTAAGGTGAGTAACTTGAACCACATTACATTTTTTTTGCCGTGAGGATGAAAAATTTAGGTTTCATTATGGATTTTTTTGTTTGGGATTAGGAAGACATGAAGAAATGAATTCTATAGTCTCATCTAAAGTGATAATATAGGTGGGGTTCTGATCTAAATCCTTGATTATGTAGTATTATTAAATAATTGAAATCTAAAAAGAAGACATAATTTTGAGTTTATTAGGTTATTAAACTTAGTCAGATACTTAATAAACTAGTTAGGCTATGACCTATAGTGTAAAACACTTTGATCTAGATTATTTATAGGAAGAAAAATATTAGTGTGACATAGGGCATAAGGCACATGAGGTTAGGCTATAAATAATCAAGTTGACTAGGTCTATCTTCATGTCAAATCAAGATTTAGAGTAGTAGGCATAAGGCACATAAGTTTAAGCTAAAAAGAATCAATAGACATGGTATCAACATTGGTTTATCAGTGCCATAGGTATAAAGCTCCAAGGGGAAATTTGTAACAAGTATTATTACATGGATTCAAAGTCATTTGCTTTGTATCATATTTTGGTCCACTTTAGATTAGGGGGTTCAAGTCTTGTGATCCAATGTTATATTTAATTAAATAATTGTTAATTATTAGTATGGGTATGCATCTCATGTTTGACACACCCCATTATATTTAATAATGTTAATTAATGAGTTACATGGTTTTATATAGGTATTTGAGTCATGGGTAGTTGGGCCTAAAAGGTAATTAGGTTGGGTAGTTGAGTTCAATGTACACAAATTTACTAAAGCTTATATGATAAATAAGAATGTAATGAGCATAATGAGCATTTATCATTTGATGTAATGTTTTTTAAATCAATATTAATGTATTTATTTTTAGCCTACCTAAATTATTATAAGTTTTTTTTTTATTACATGACCTAAAAAACACCATTGATCTAAAGTGGACAATAATATATATGTGAAAGTGAACAATCATTGCCTTTTATAAAACCACTATAACTTAAAACTATACATTATAATGATCAAATTATGTTGAAACATCCACTACAATCCTTACAGTTTGATGTCTTGTGCTTTGTGCCTACTACAATCCTTCCAATCTCTTGACACAATGATGAACATCATCCTAGGATTACTCATATCTCTAATCATTCCTATTTTTAATATAGTATAAGCATCATCTTTTGAGTACTTAATTGCATCGATCCATATCTTGGTGATAATTCTATACCTCATGTATAACACATATACCTTGATGCCCAACAACACTAACCACTTTGCTTAACACTATTGGTGTTAACAATACAATCGCCTCAAAGATTGATCTAAACACTCTTTCCCCTATAAGTTGAGAGGTGATATGTCCATGCAATCCTAGATCACCAACCTACTCCACATTATTAAAAATATCAAAAACAACTAAAAAACCTACTAACATATAAAACACACAAATAGACTAAAAAACTAAAATTTACACTACATCAAAACTAGATCTCAAAACTAGCAATGAATTTAAGATGGGTGGATATCTATCTCTATCAAAATGTTTGATCTCAAGGAACATGTAAAACCCAAAATGTCACTAGTTTGTCTATGAAAACACCAGAAACACTAAAATAGGAAACAATGTTACATTAAGGTTTCACATAAAAATAAATCATTTTCAAACTTGAAGCAATAACAGGGTGTTAGATTCGATAAAAATACACCCATTATCCATTTTAAACATTTTATTTCTCCATTTTTTAAAATATTTTTCTCTAATAAACATAATGGGAGAATCCAAATCACTAGACTGAATCTCCAAGGGACTCAAAATGAAAAAAAAAAAGATCAAGAGGTTACACACCTATCTCCTTTGTGTAAAAAAAGTGCTAAAAAATGACATGTGCAAGGACTATATACAAAAATATATGAAATTTTAGAAAAAAAAAATTCACTTTTCAGGAATAGGATGCTTGACCTCCTACATGATCAATGTCTCATAAGTCACCTCTTATCCAATTTTTTTTAACAACCACATGCATTTGACTCAACTTCAAACTTTTATTTGTCTTAACTCTACATGATAATTTTGGGAATTGATGAATTACATGCTAAAAAGAAGAGATGGGATTTGAAATTATGACCACTCATTTATAAAATAACCAAATTAGTTATGCATTTTATGGATAAACAAAAAAATATTTTTTTAGATAAACCAATTTTGTATGTCTGCTAAAATTAAAAACATAATACACAAAAATAAATGGATGACAATAGTAATTTTTACCTAAAATTAAGAATAAAAATGCCCAAAAAGTATTTATGTAGCAAAATATAGTAAATCAAATGAACCCACACACATAAGAAGTAGAAAAAATTAATCTTTTATCAACTTTTATCTTCCATTTAGTGCCATACTCTAACACTTGCTTTGGTAGATTCTTAGGCAACACTATCACACCCTTGAAAAAAAAATTAGCTTCTCAAAATCTAGCAATTGATTTTTGCATAGAACCAACCAAAATAAAGGCTTTTTTTGTGTTTCAACAAAAAATAAGGTATTTCAAAACTTATATCATGCCCACTATGGAATTATCATTCCTTTTTCATAAAATAATTCAAGTTTATGAACATCAATCATTCCATACATGAGTTTGAACTCCCTCCAAAAGTTTTTAGTACTATTTAAATTCCGTAATAGTAGCTATAACACCTTAGGCAAGTTGAATAATTCCCCATTATAACTTTCATTCCCTAAGAAATAAAATAATTTACCATTCTCTAGACAAATTTTACATAGTAACAGATTTCCACATGATTTTTTAACACTCCAACAGAGATTTAAACACACCAAAAAATAGATTCTCAGGGAAAAAACTAATTTAATCTTTAATTTAAACACCTCTCCAAGATAAGATAAATAAAAAATAAACTTATCTTCTTTAAGCTACTTATTCAGGGAAAAGATTTTCACAACTGCATACATCATAGAAATCTTCATGGCTCTTCCATGGTTTCAAGTTCCTCAAAGATTCATTAAACCATTAGTTGTCTTGTTGAGATAGTCTATGTATGCAAAAAATTAGGATGGATCTGAAACATGTCCTACTTAGTGAATTCTATTTTTAAAGAAGGTAATCTTACCAAAAACTCATTAGATAACTATTTATATTGGTACATGACCAATTTGGATCTGTTAAACCTACCTAAGGGATCTCTTATCACAAAACACCACTAGAGAGGGTTCAAAAGCCTATATTCAAGAATCACTACACAATAACCCTATCTAGGTCTATAATACATAAAATAATTTTAATCTAGTGCTCACTAAAGATTATGGCACAAAGAGGGATAATTAAACAAATAAAACATAACATGCAAAGGAAAAATATACTCAAGTCAATGTAGAGGTAATTAAAAGTAAGGAGTTAAACATTCAACCTATTAATTTGTGTAATATTTATCTAACAAAATGAAAGAGTAAGAATTAGGAATACTTACCTTAAATGAACCTATCATGCCTTTATCTCTCCCTTGGCCAATGGTGATTTTTAAGAAGTGTTTGTGGATTTATAAGGATGAAACTATAGAAATTAGATCTACGCTAAAAGACTCCTACTTTGAATCCAATAATTTACCACAAGATAATATTCTTTCTTTCCAAGGAAAAATCCTAAGCAATAACTCCTCAAGTATAAAATTTATAGAATTGTGAGCTGCAATAATATGAAAATGAATTTTTCTCATTATTGGATTGAAGTGAAGGTGGTATTTATAGTAAATTATTGACCCTAAACCCTTCTGTAAGTTTAGTTAACAAGGTCAACCAAATTGATCTTGTTAGGCAAGAAAAGTAGTCATTAGGCTTCGAACTAGGTCGGTCAGGCCGACCTAGTTTTGTAAGTGTGGCTTAACCCTTTTTAAAAAGATAGACCAAGATAAATTATTAGGAGAAATAAGTTTAAAGTGATTGATTGCATTTGTGTTGGTTGACATAATTGGAAAAGTGGATTTTTTCTTAGTGTCCAAATGCATATGTGTTGGCTTACATATTTGGAAAAGTGGGGTTTTACTTAATTAGGGGATATTTAAGAAAGGATATTGCTTAGGGAGATGGATAAGAGTATGAAAGGTGTTAAAACATGATACACACACACACACACACACACACACACACACACACACAATAAACATTTAAGTTATAAGTTGACATTTATATGTCCATGTATAAATTTTGAATTATACTTTAATTTTTATATATATATATATACTTTTAGTATGTTTGAGAGTGGTTTCAAACCTTTATGAGATATAATGCAAATTCTAGGTTTTGGATGATCCTACTATATTTTAGACTTAGCCATATTTCAGGATTTCAAACTTAGTCATATATAATGATTTTAGGATTTTAGGAAGGCATCATAAGAAGGAAATTTATGGAAACTTTAAGGAATTTTGACAAATAGTAATAATGATACAAATCCACAAAAATATTGAAAAGCACAAATAGTCTACCCACTCCTTTCCCAATACACCCTTTAAGATGTGCACTTAGATTAAAAACTCAGTAGGTAAAAAAGTGTTAGTAAATGATAAAGTATTAAAATATTGTGTGTATATAGTCTCAAAATAAAAATATTTGGACCTTGATTTCTCTAATAATTTGTAAATGATATTTATGAACTATATAGCACTTCAATCTTTTACACTTGGAAAAATTAGACCTTGGTTATTCCTCTAAGTTTTATACCTTTCCTATTTCTACAAGTCTCATACCTGATCTCTCTTATGCCCCTTGAACTATATCTTAATTATAACATTCTTATGTTGATGGCCCATACTTTATATCTTTCCCATAATGCTTAAAACCTACTTATCTTATGCCTCTGCAAGTTTTGGACCTGTACCTACTTTTCTACTTTTCAAACACTTGTGTGCTAATCAGATGCCTATGTTCATGCAAGTGTCCTTACCTAAATCAAGTTTCTAGTGCCCTAAATTCATCTAATTTAAAAATTAAATGTATCATAATGGTTAACCTAAGTGATTTAATGTGAGATATTCTCCAATATAATTGGTATAAATATAAGCTCAACCCTCATTCATTACTAACCCAACACATACCTAGATTCACACCAAAGAGAATTCAAAGAAAATTTAATTAAGAAAATCTTCCCTAATTTTTCCTATTTCCATGTTATTCATATCAAAAACACATCTACAATCTAAATTATTGAAGGAGTAGTGCAAGAGCTATATTTTCCAAGTTACAAGCTAGGTCACTATTGCACTTATTTATCATGCATTACATGATTCACACACAATCCAACATGTAAAGGATAAATACATAAGTATTATGCCATATCATTGTATTTTCTATGTATTAAAGGCTCATTTAAAGAGGGGTATTTGGGTAGTTCAACATCATGTGCCCACTAACCCATTTTTACCAAAACCATTATAAAGATGAAGAACTAGGGTTTGATCATTTGATAAGGAGAAACAGGCCATGACCCATATCTAAATACACCAAAGTGAAGGTGATGATAAATACATAATCATATAGGTGATTACATCCTTTTCTAGTAGTTATGTTATACTAGACACTTGTATTTGATCTAGACACTAGCATCGATACAATCATCCCAAGCTAATTCAAGTGTCCATGGCTACAAAGGCACTTAATCCAAAATGTGGTGATTATTATAGAACATTCTTCTAGTCTATTTCATACTTGTACTAGATCCATAGTATTAGCATCATAAATAGATAATTATCTTGTTTTCATTACCATTACAATATCTAACCTAGCTATACTTTCCATTTTTAGCATATCTCAGCATAATAAATTCAATATATGTTCTATCTAATTTTTTTCTATTAATTAGACTACTATAGATCTGTTTATCACCCTTTTGATTATTGATTTATATATTATTAACCCTATATACCTAAAGTAAGATACTCATCTAATTTTAGGGTTAAAAATTTGGTGAACCAGATCTTTAATTTTTGTAAGGGTTAAAAATTCTAATTTTTGATTTTCTAAAAATAAAATTTAAAATTTGTAAAAAAACATATTTTATTTTCCTACAATCATGTTTATTATATATATATGTATATATATATATATATATATATATATATATATATATATATATATATATATATATATATATATATATATAATTTCATGTTTCAATACCTCATTGTGGCTATTACTTTTTATGCCTCATGCATTACTAAATCAATTCAATCTATATGGGGTTCCAAATCTGATTATTGAAAATACACTACATTTATGCATACCCCTTCTTGTTCTAATGTTTATAATGAAATTTTACATGTTACTAAAAAATACTAAAGGGAGTGCATGAAACAAAAATCTCCCCACGCCATGTCACCACCCAATCTACGGATATTACTGATAAAAATTCACTCTTGGACTTGATACACCATTCATCCCTTACAAGGATGTCTTTTTGGATGCATTAGGTATGACCAAACTACCTTGCGATGTGGAACCACCATATGTGGCTTCCATTTTAAATTTGATCATATGGATTGAGCATAATATATCCTTTAAAAAAGATAATTTACCACCTTAACATCTTATAAATAGTTTTTTTCCACCCTAGATACAAGTGTGTGTTTGTAATAAAATGGTAAAAGGAGTTTTTGTGGATAATGGTTCAAGACTCAACATTTGCAACATATCATCTCTCTCCTTAATTGGTATTAGACCTTTAAATTTGGCACCATATAATATAAGCATCAATGGATTTGATAAAATTTCATGATAAGTATTGGGATAAATAACATTGAATATTACTATGGGTACCCTACATTACCTAATTTGTGCCAAGTTATACCAAATGATTTGAACTATAACATTCTTTTGGGATGGCCTTGGATACATGAGATGTATGCAATTCTATCTAATTTTCATGCATGATTAGAAATTAATCATCATGGATTCATTTACACCTATCCAATGGATATTAATCCCTTAAAATATTGTGTAATGGTCCAACAAATAGATAATCCTACATTGCAATCCTCCAATCCTAATTTTGGTTCTCGATATTTTCTTAAATATGGGTACAAAGGATAGGGGTTGGGTAAAAATGAGAAAGGTGTATCGAGCATATCTCTCCTAAAAATAATACAAAATGTCAAGGCTTGGGTTTTTTTTAAAAGTTGTAAGTCACAAACACAATTCTCATAGTACAACTTATTTTTAAAATGCTAAAATAGAATGTATGCATACTTCTACAATCGAGCTACAATTAATCAACCCTCATCTAATCAATGAGAATGCTTCCCAAAATTTTTTGAGATTTAATGAATTCTCCAATGATGAATCATTATTAGAGTACTTTTGGTGCATATGAGGATCTCCCTTCCTTCTTTCATAAGAATAAGTTTCCTCATGCCACCTTTGGTCATGCTTACTTTGGTGAGAACAATGTTACCAATGTCCAACATGATGCATTTAACACTATTCATACTACACCATTTATTATTAAAATATATACTTTGATAAATAAATAAATATTCAAATATAACTATAGAATAGATAAATACACTCGATTAGTTTTACTTGTTGCAATGATGCAAGATGATGAAGTAAAAGCCTATTAACAAGTCCTTCACGATTGTCCTAAATTTTTTGCTTGGGCTTAATCATATATGCTTGAGATTGACCCATCAATGGAAATGAATAATATATTATTATACCTAGATGCAAATTCAGTTAAACAAAAGATTCATAAGATACATCTTAAAGTGACATAATTAGTAAAATATGAAATTTATAAACTCTTAGACATAAGATTTATAAGACATATTTCACATTATAATTGGGTTTCTAACATTGTACCTATTACAAAACCTAATGGTGATATTTGTTGTTTCATTTATTACCATGATTTTAACAAGACTTGTCCAAAAGATGATTTTTCATTACCTAATATCAACATGATTGGTGATTCTACATTTGGGTAAGAGACATTTTCATTTATGGATGTATTTGATGAATATGACCAAATTGAAATTAACCCCATAAATCAAGAAAAAACAACATTTACTACACCGTGGGGCACATTTTGTTTTACGATAATGCCTTTTGGACTCAAAAATGTAGGATCCACATAGCAAAGGGACATGACTCATATATTTCATGATTTTATTCACACAAATATTGATTATTATGTCAATTATTTACTTGTAAAATCCAAACATTGCCATGCTAATGATTTACGACAAATATTTGAACACCTTTGAAACTTTAATGTTCAATTAAATCCCCAAAAATGTGTTTTTGGAGTATCTTTGGGAAATGTCCATGGGTACATATCTCTAAATTAGGCATTGATGTTGATCTAAAAAAGGTAAAATCCATTATTGAAATGCCATTGCCAAACAATCTAAAGTAATTATGGTGTTTACAGGGTAGAATTTAAGTTATTTAGTGCTTCATTGCTCAGTTGGATAACAAAACATTCCTTTCACATTTTTTATAAAAAAGGACACAAAATATATATGGGACAACACAATTAGGTTTTATTTTCCAAAATATATGCATGACAAGAAACATGGAAACATAAGAAAGTTATAAAAGCAATGTGCATATATAGATCATGGAACCATAGAACACAAAAAACACTTGATGAAAAGAACTAGAACATGAAGCATGTCACATATGTGACCAATCATGGAGTAACCACTTCTTATATTTAATCACACCAAGTATATAGAATACATATAAGGCAATGAAGGCACATCAAACACATAGTAAACATATAAGATAGTCAAGGCACCTCAAATAATTTATCAAGCATACCAAACATGTTGAGGACATAAAAGACATGGCACAAACACACCAAGCACAATAAATACATAAAGTTGGGAAAATGAACCACACGTGATATAAATATGTCAACTATGTAACCAAACATGAGGTAAACACTTAAAACATTGATATAGAAATCACAATAATCATTATGAATTAATATGAGAGCATAAACCATACAAGGACACATATAATAGATAAGGTACACTATAGAACACATATCATAGATGTAAAACATTAAATTAAGATCAATATGGAAAAAATAATCTATGAAAATAAAACCTAAAGTGTGGCCAAGAGATGTCCCACATTCCCCCCATAATTTTCCTAGAATGACCATATGATGCTCCTCCAACCTAATTTGAATCCATTATCATGTCTTATAACCTATTGAGAAACAATACTTACTTCTACCTCTAAAATATCATCAATATCATATGTGCAAATCAATGAATTAAGTAATTTATTTATAGGTATAGGACATGGACATGAAGTGTGCATTCATAATACACATTATGATTATAATCATTTGATAAATTATAATGATGTTTCCATAGGGTAAAACATCATATGAATATATAACACATAACTAATACTTATAACAATCAATAGAAAATTAATGAAACATTTAATAAACCACATATAAGATTCTAAAATTAAAATTAATATAATGAATCATATATAGAGAGAGTGTTTGGATTCTATAATAATGTATTTGTTAGTGGAACTAACCAATAATATTAGGAGGTATATGATAAGTATCATAATATATTAAAGTTGAAGCACTAAAACTATTACCAACATGTATAGGATGTTGTGATACCCATATATCTAAGGATAAAAATAATAATAATCATCATCATCATATTTTTTAATCACATTGTTCAATAGTAACCATATCAATAGCTAGTGTCTCTCATGCATTAATTTTATTTATGATCTTATGGTTGTTGTGGAGACATAACATATGAATAATGCACCTTGATTGGAATAAAAAAAATTCACTTATGTTTTATGCACCCTTTATTTAAGTAGGCATTTTAATAACTGTTATGGTGTTTCAATGCTTATGGATATTGTATCCAAATATTGTACCCTAGGAGAGGGTGTTCAATCCTCCCCGATATTTGAAAAACATGGGATTACCTCTAGGCATGTGGGTTGCCTATATTAGAGGTAAACCTCTAGGTTAAAGGGCTAGCTCCCTTGATTTATCTCTTAAGCTCACACACTATACTAGAATAGTCACTTTGGGGTGAAAAGGGAAGAAGGAAATAGAATGGAAACCTATGCTAATGAGGTGATACACCAAAATATTAGTCCATAAACACATTTTCATGTACATTAATAATGAAAAGTAGTAAAACTAACCTTAACTCATTATCCTTCTAGCATAAGTGTTTCTCATAGAGGTAGCTTACTATGCATATCTAGAGGTGGGTGAAAAGATGGTCTGATAATATACACTACTAGTGCCTCTCACACTTTGAGTAAACCTTAAAAAACAATACACTTTATGAGACCTATTAGAAGAGATGCCAATCACACAATGCATACAAGGGCAAAATGAAAGTAAGGAGAAACAATCTTCATCACCTATCATGCAAATACACCACTTGAAATGCTTAGGCAAGATGTGAAAAAATTAAATCAATTTCATAAATTTATTATAAGGTAAAACAAGGTGCCTAACTAGTAGGGATTCACCATACTAGGTGTGTGCTATATATAATTGGCAAAATAGCTTGTATTTATAGAGCAAAGGAGAAGAAAGAGAAGAAGGGAAATGGAAGGGTCATAATGCCAAGTTTCAAGGCATTAAATCTATTTATAACATGAGAGAATGAGGTGGAAAATATAAAATGAATTGGTAGTGGACAAGTGTCTATCACAATTATGAAATCTTCCTTCAATTTGGCATAGAGACTTTTCATGTCTCTCTTGAAACATGCTTTTGGTGATGAAGAGTCATCTTGACTACTTAGAACTACCACAAGGATATTTTACACATTTTTATTATCATGAGAAGATGGAATCCTAATGGTAATATTTATATACACGTCTACAATTTATAACTCTCTCTTTGCCAATTATTACTCACTCTCTAGTAGTCAATCATTAGATTTCCTAAGCTTATCTTCACATTTGTCACTCAATTGACTAGTAGTTACTCAAAAATAGTTTGTGGAAAAGGTGTTAGATAGATCATAATACCCTCTTTACCTTATAATATAACATATAAAATTCAATGAAACTCAATTTAACACTTATCATCTTCCTCATATGCAGTCACTCTATCTTCTCACTATGCCAACTTAGACTACTTGCAATGACTGGTCTAATAGAGGTGTTTATATGCATAATAATGGTGATATTTGAGTATGAGGAGTTGGGACAAGTCTCTATATACCTACCTCAATGGATCTCATCTAAAAATTCCCTTTTACACCTGTATAAAACATCAAAACTTGCATAAAACCCCATATTAGGTCTGTCTCTATAGAAGACAATACAGATCAAATGAGTGTCAGGGTTTGGTAGAGTTATAAACAAGTTTCAAAAACTTTAATGACAAAATAACCCCTTTTAGATGAACATTAATTCATGTCTTCACCATTAGGTCTGGATAAGGGTTTTATGAGGGTTTTTATGGTCTAACTTGTTAATAATGATTCATAAAAGTTAGATGTTGAAAATCTAAAAAAAATCCATTGAGTTTGAGTTAGAGACCCCCTTAAACTATTCCCAACTCCTTGAATTCTCATGCACACCCTCCATATAGATATGGGTGAGTGAAACTGGTCTTCGAGCTCCTTTAATGCATTATGAATAGGCTTGAGAAGAAAATGGGCTTGAATGACCAATTTTGGCACTTTCTTTACAAAATAATGGTTCATTCCAACCTTCTAGTCTCCCATTAAAGATATAAAAGTGTTTGGGAGGTTCATGTATCCATGTAGAGGAGTTTAGGCCCTTGTAGGGTTTGGGCCTAGTTTTAGGCCTAAAGACCTAAAATGAGTATTTGAACTTGTGACCATCTATAGAAGTTTTCGTTGAATTTATGTATTCATTTAAATTTTTCCACATCTAATGAAATTTTATATATCATCTCAACATGTTCCTTTTCTCTCCCTTTCATCCATTCAAACTCCATATACTAATTTTGTAGACTATCTTGCTCAAAGAGTGCTCTCTATCTAAGATAGAATAGAGAGTATCTCCCCTATCCATATCACTTAGATAAATTTTTGGAGGTATTAATTAGGTAATTATGACACTCTATGTCCATTTAAAAATCTTGGTAGTGTTTTTAACACCCTTAAACACTCAAACTCCTCAAGACTAGTTTTTGTGATAGTGACTGTGTGCAAGGTTTAGGTAGGCTAAGTGTGGGGTTGAAACCATATTCCTTTATTTATGATAATCACACAAAATGTGATGTTAAAAAAATTTAATATGACCTCAATGTTTTTCACTCCATCCTTTAGCTCTGTCAACCCCTAAACTTGCATGTTTCATGACATTAGGTTAGTCTACAAACTATGTTAAATTATAGGTGCACTTCAAGGAAGTTGTGGGACTTGTAGGTGATTATTTATGGATTGAAAATTGTGTTTTAGACATCCATATTCCCTTGAAATCACTTAGGTGATATCATTTCATATATCTAATCATCAAATAACTATCATATTTTTTGTTCAGACTGGTTTACTATATGTCCTGACTGTGTCACCTGTAGGTGGCAATTAGGGGAGAATTAAAGATATTCATATAGGTGTCACTGTGTCTGAGCATTTTGTGATTCATATATATATATATATACATACATATATATATATATATATATATATATATATATATACATAATAATTATATAAATAGGAAATACCCACACTTTAATGAACCTATCTCATTCTTGTAGACCATTATCTCATCTCTCCATTTATGTCACTGTTACATTTCAAGTTCTAGGCTCAACACTATAGTTTTTCATTGAGTGGTTTTAGTGCTTTTCTAGCTGAGTGAAACTTCACTCTATAATCATTTTCTTCAATATAAAATCCTTCTCTTTAGTTTAATATATATCATCTATGTATAGGATACAAGTGATACACCATTATACTTGTCTATAATCCAAGATAGTTCACCACAAGATGGAACATTGTAGAGCAAAGACCTATTTCAGAGAGATTAAGGCAGACTCTCCCTTTGAGAAACTTTTATAACTTTGCACTTATGTATACATTGATTTAATAGGTTTTAATGTAGTTTTTAAACCTTAAATGACTTAATAAACTCATTCAATTCATGAAATTAATATAACCTATGCCTTAGGTTTTGGATGGTTCCCCATCTTTTGTACATGCTTACACATGACTATAGATGACTATATATCATGGAGTTTAGATCGATTTTTTTATCACTATCTTGAGACTCATCTCCATCAACCTTGAAGTCTCTTTAATGTAATCCTTTCATGGAAAAAATCACTTCAATGGTTTGAGATGAGAAATACAAGTGCATTATCCTTGATTTGAAACTATTGACAAAAGATCAAAACACTGCAACTGGTGAAAAAATATTTATATATTTTAATGGTGGTCTCTCCTAATATAATGAGGGTGATCCTACTAATCAATACATGTTTCACCCATGAAAAAAAACTTGAAGACAACATGGAGATGAATAACATGCTCTTCTAAAACACACACAATGCTTAGAAACATCAAATCAATGTAATAGATGAGAAAACCTAAAGGTTTTAGGAATGTACAGTCAACATGGAGTCACTATCATTATTAAGGATGGTTCATGAAGTCAATATCACCAATATACAAAACATTTTGATGGAAAATAATACCATAAGTTTTACTAACTTATCCCAAGTGCATTTAGACCAATAATCATCCTTCTATCTATACCAATAGAAAACTAGTGACCTATTTGACCTTGTCCAATAGAGTGATGAGGAAGACAAAATGATTTTCACCATATTTATACCTATGAAATAAATCTAAACATGGAGGTGTATTATGGGGAGATGAAGAGACACTAATGAATCTTCCACATGTGTCAAACTTGTCTTGCAGTCTATAAAACTTTAGAAACTATCCTTTTTATAGGTGTTCTTGTTTTAAAATTGAAACTACGAGTTTTTTTATTTCAAAATAGTTTTTATGACATCTAATTGACACATGTTATGTTATACATATCTTGACACACTTTTAATTTGATTAAAAACTATACAACCTATTAGAATGACCCAAAACATGACCTAGTATGACATGAGACAAACCATATAAATGTGACAAGGATGAAGACATATAATTTTATCTCATTAATGATCAAGGTAGACATTTTATTACCTAAGGGACCCTATGAAAGTTTTAAATTGTATGGGGGTTGAATTATTTGACTAGTGGGTCAAATTAGTCAACATTTTGGTAGTTTCCTAGGGGTAGCAAGCCTGCTATACTAAGGACTAGTTGTCTTCTCCTATCCATTAGGATATGGAGTCACTTATACACCATGTTGACATTGAAGTGCCTCTAAAAATACCTAAAAAACACACCAAAAAATAGGTAAATATACACACAAGACAAGATAATAAGGCAAACACACTTGTGCTCTCATGAACACTTAGGGAAAACACAAACCAACTCAAATAAATTAACTTATGCACAAACTAACCTAGATAAAAATATTCCTCCTAGATCAAAGAGGAAGCTTGAAACATTTCTTTCTCTATGAACTGAAGTAATACATGAAGCATGTTTCCCTTTGAGCATTGGCATTGATGTCTCTAATTCCTTTATGATGTTTTCCAATCTCTTTGGCATGATCCTCAATGCAACTATAATAAATGTACATATATCACTTATATAGGTGAATTATTATTGCATTTAAATAAACTCAATGTTTTCAAGGAATCCTCATCTATAACTTGATCTAATGACACTTCTGTTAGCATTCTAGATTTCACCTAGGTTGAAACGAGGAAAGTTCAAGTCCTACTTTCAAACTTGGACTAATATGGGAATGGTCTAAGGCCATGGGTTGCTTATATATAGACCAAACCTATAGGAGTTTTTATGAGGCTAGCTCCTCATATTTTATAATTTGGACCGTTGAATTTAAATATAAGATTAGTTGGGTTGAAAAGGGATAAGAAGTTTGCATAAAATAAAACCTATTCTAAGCAGTGGTGATGCACCAAGAATTTATCAGATCCATTCATAAGTTTGGAATATTTAACACACTAACAAATTATGAAATAAAATGACGCAATTATTAACATGATTTATATGTAATATTATTTCATAGAAAGGTATATTTGATGTGCTAAAACTAGGGAGTAATGAAAATAAGGTCTAGTGAAAGACACTTAAAGTTTAACTATCCACTGTATTCTTGAGAGATCAATGCTGGGACACACTATATGACCTGAAAAGAAGATTTATAGCACCTAGGTTGAGTTTAGACATGCAAAAGGAAGATAACATTCATAGTTTCATATTAAACAAACATACAACACTAAATATCAATTAGCTAAATAATTACAAAATACTCTATTCACTACTCTAATAGGTGTTAAATACAATTCTAGTAGAGTATAGTCATTCCAGCCTTAAGGATCCAAAATAATATCTTGAAGGTTATATTTATAGCTAAAGGGAAGAAAGAGAGGGGGGAGTTTTGGTACCCAAAAAGGGAATAAAATAAATTTAAACCCATCTGAAAATCTGTACCAATGATTTTCATGAATAAGCCCACTCAGACCCTTCTTGATTGATCTAAGTCACTCCAATCCATTGCATTATTATAATATCTTCTTTGTGATTACCCATGGTGGCTACAATGGTGGGATCATTTTGTTTTCACCTTTTCCTAATGCCATACTACTCATGACTAGTTTTTTGATGCATGCCCAAGTGGGGAGAAAGGTCATTTTCATGCAGTTATATTTGGATATGATCATTAAAGTGTACATGTCTACCTCTATAGGTACCTAATAGCACCATCCAATCCCAAAATATCTACTCTTGGCTCAAATTGAAATGTGTTCAAGCTTAGCTCCATCATGTTTACTTTCTTTGGTTAAAAACTAACCTTTTAATCTCTATCTAAGACATTTAGGCTCTGCTTTATTCTGATTGGTCATCAAAAACCAACTCAGATCCTTTATCTTTGACCCTCGCTCACACTGTTAGATCTACCTAAGGAGAATGAACATGATTTATTAATCTTTTACCTAGACTCACATGCTTGTGCCACTTGTCCCTTGTGCCCTTTTCTCTTAAGATTCATTAAATTTTTGATCTACTTATGTGTCATTGATCTATTAAGACCCACTGTTTGAAATCTAATGGCTAGTTCATGATCCAAAAGTTGACATCTTTACTCCCATCAAATTAAATTCATATGACCATTATTGATGGTCATGTGATCATAAAATTTAGGCTCCATATGGCTAGTTCATGATCCAAAAGTTGACATCTTTACTCCCATCAAATGAAATTCATATGACCATTATTTATGGTCATGTGATCATAAAATTTAGGCTCCATAAGATTTGTCTTGATCTGTATTTAAATTTTACATCTCACTAACTATCATTTGTCATCTGATAGAATGAAAGTGACATCCTTGGATCATCAAATTTAAGCACACAGATTTTTCCCTAATCTCTATTTTGACATTCACATGAACATCTTTGGATTTTCAAATCTAAAAGGATAGTTATTTTAGACATTTTGCTAGATAATTCCTTTGGTTTTTATGTAGAACACTTTTTCTAAAGGAATTCATTTTCTTTATCTACCTTGAGAAACTCTTTCAAATAATTTTTTTGAAAGAATTCTTATCTTGGTCCTTTGCCCTCTAAAAAAGTGCCCTTAAAAACCTTGACTTGGTCCACATTTAAAAAATATATATCCTTAAAAAAAAGTTCATAGGGTACTTTTCCTTGAAGTGGACCATTTACCCCAAAAAAGTGCCCTTCAAGAAAATGTATTGGACCACTTTCCTATAGAATAATTCCTTTGGAAGAATTGCAAAGGTCCACTTTCCTAGAAAAAGTTCCCTTTGGTATTTCTATTTTGGACCAACTTCTCAAACCAACCTCTCCAAAATATCCTTTAGAACTTTTGTAAAGGACTCTCTTTGAAGAAATGACCTTTCAAGGAAATTATTTTAGAAAAAATGTCTGAAATAATTCCCAACTCTTAAAAAAAAAGCCCAAAACATAACTCCAAATATAATTCCAACACGTAGCCAAATAAAGTGGGACAAAACTCCAAAAAAAATTAAACCTTGTATATTTATTGTAGGATTTAGTGGAACACTTCCTCTAAAGTAAAAATGGATGCTATACTTGGCTAGAATTTGTAAAAGTAAAAACTTAGGCCTTTCTTAGATCCACTCCTACAACTACTTGGCACCATGAAACCCTACTTAGATTCCTCCATTTACATGTTAATCCTACCTTAAAGCTACTTAATCCATTCATCAACTAGGATATTTATCATCTATTTAAATTGGATAGAATCTTGGTATTTAGGCCAAAATGGCCAATAATTTTGGTGACTAAACTGGCTTGACCAACCTGTTGGTCATAGAACCCAACCATTAATCATGTTTTCTCAAATTAAAAGTTACTTAAAAAATAGATTATACTTAACTTATATAAATAATTATTAGATTAATGTGGAGGGAAAACAATAACAATTCAATAACCTAAACTCCAAAAAAAACAACTAAAAAAAAGTAGTGTGCAAAAGCACTTGGAGGAAAAGGACAAACATATCTATTAATGTACAGGCAAGATACGAGGTCTAGTAGAAAAACTTGAGATAACTCCCATTGATAATAATGGGAAGGATATTTCCATTTAATTTGGAATTCTCACAATCATTTCTCTTTTTAGCTTGTGATGACATAGGGTCCACTCCAAAGACTATTAAACTTGGTGTGTTTTCCTGGTTTTGCATGGTCATCATCCCATTTGAGGACTATGACACCTTGATAGAATGTCTTTGATAAATATATTTTATCAATAGTAATATTGACCTATTATTGGTTAGACCACATGGCATGCATGGCATCATCCCTTATTTCCTCTAACTCTCTTAGTTCATTCATTCTGACCTCCATTGCATCACTTTCTAAAAGCTCTAGTTGGTGTGTAAGATCCAAAGCTAGAAGCTCTAATGAAATTGGTAGCCTTTATTCTCTTCCATAGAATAATAAATAAGGTTAGTTAATAATAGATTTATTTGGGGTGACTCTATCAACCCATAAGGTAGTCTTCAGCTTTGTGTGCCAGGGTCTCTAATTATCTTTCATTATTCTCGTAATGATCTGAATCAGGTTTGTATTAGTGAACTCAGCTTATCCATTTTCCTATAGATAATAATTAGATAAATATGTTAGATAGATACCCTACTCAAGATCTAACTCACATACCATTATGTTGTTAAATTCCAAAGCATTATCTGATATTACGGTAGATGGTGCTCCAAAATAGGTGACTAGGCTCTCATAGAACTCAAGAACAAAGTTCTCATTTACTTCTTTCAAGGGGACTACTTCTACCCACCTAGTGAAGTAGTATATGGCTATCAATACCCACTTATGGCTAGAACTATATAGAAGATTAATCATGTTAATGAATTCCAAACCCTATTGCATGAAATGCTGCTCAAATCGAATAGGCTTTAGTATAGCAGCTAGATTCTATTTCCCTATAAACATAGCACATTTTAAACACTTCCTTACCTATGTATGTGCATCTCTAAGTAAATTGGGCCAAAAATAAACAACTCTAATGTTTTTTGTAGCTATGGTCTTGGATGAAAAATGGCCTCCTTGAGGACTATCATGAAATTTCCAGAGAAGCTTATCAAATTGGTTGGTTTTAACACATCTTAAGAGTATACCTCCAATGTCATTTAAGAATAACACTCCATCAATAAAAATGTATGGCATTGATTGAAACTTGAAGTTTCTTATTTATTATGAATTGAAACCCATTAGACACTCTCCTATTTGGATAAATCTTGTAATATTTTATGTCCAGTTGGATGGAAGAGTGTCTTCATCTCCTTATTGAGTGTCTTGGATTACCAAGATTATATCTTTTTCTTCTCTCACATTTTCAATAAGATGTTCACAAAATCCCTTTCCTTGGACTTGCTTAATGATCCTAACCTCAATGTCATACTCCATGCACTTGGTGACCCATCCAACTCTCTCTTCATTCAAGTCTCTATTGAGGATAAAATCATTCACACTTGGATGAACCACCATCAATATGATATTACTGTTTGAAACTAAATGCCTAAATTTCTTCAAACTTCTTACAATAGCAAACACATGTTTTTAAACAAAGCTATATCTTTCTTTATAACCATCCAAAGCTTGGCTGAAGAAAGTAATGGGTTACTCTAGACCTTGATCATTCTACTACATAAGCATGGCTTAAATTACATATAATGTGGAAAAGGCATACAATTAGAACTCCTTATTGAAATATAGATTTAACAAAGTGGGGGCATGAGATATGGAATCCTTGATTGACTCAAAGCTCCTCTTACCTTTTCTTTTCCATGTGAACTCTTTTATTTTTCTCAAATTATGAATGAGAGGCTTGACCATCTCTATAAATCCTGGAATGAACCACCTAATGAAATTGATCTTTCCCAAGAAGCTCTGCAACCCTTTCTTGTGTTTGGCTAGTAATAGAGCAAGGATTACTTTTATCCTTTCTGGATCAATAGAAAGACTAGCTTCAGACACCACATGCCCAAGAAGTCTTCCTTCATGTACTGAAAAAATGCATTTCTTTAGATTCAAATAAACTCTAAATTGTCTACATCTATAAAAAATAGATCTCAAATGAGTCAGATGATCATTAGATTTTTTAAGAAAACTATTGTATCATCAAGGTAAACTAAAAACCATATCATTCAAAATACCATAAAAAGCAACATCCATTGCTCTTTAGAAGGTGGTTCCATCATTGGAGAGTCCAAAAGGCATATTAAAATATGCATAGGTGCCTCATTTTATTATGAAGGTAGTCTTGTGTCTATCTTCTTATTTCACCATGATCTGATTATAACTAAAATAGTCATCAAGCAATGAGAACCTTTGAGAGCCTGCCACCTTTTGAAAAATTTTATCCATGGAAGGTAATGGGTAATGATCCTTTAGGGACACCTTATTGAGGTCCCTGAAGTCAACACATAATCGAATCTCTCCATTCTTTTTCCTCACTGTCATAAGGTTTTCCACCCAAGAGGAATGTTTAATTAGAAATATTATCCTAGATTTAATCAATTTATAGAGTTATTTTCTCATGATATCCTCCAATCTTGGGTTGATATGCCTCTATTTCTACCTAATTGGCTTGGCATTTCTTTCTAATTCAATGGTGTGTTGCACAAGCTTGAGGTCAAACCCTTTCAAGTCTTTGTATTCCCACACAAATATATCAAAAAATTATTGGCATAGAGCAACAAATCCAACTCTTTCCTATAATGTATTGACCTTTCCTGGCTTTAATATCTTGCCCTTAAAGATCTCTATCTTTTCATAGTGTTTATCTTTAGTAGATATGCATGCCTTCCCTTTTCTTACTTGGTCATTTTCATTGAATATGATCTCCAATGTCACAATTCCTTTGGGAATCTTATTAGATCTTAGTTTTACTATTTGATCATCATATTGATTGTGGAACCTATCTTGATTCCTATGGTAGAACTTTTCCTCTTGCATTAGGAAACATATGATTTGTTCATCATTATCAAAGACTTCCCAACTCACCTCATTGTCAATTACAACTAGTCTGTATATAATCTTGACCTTATCTTAGCCTTGACTACCTTTGACTCCTCTTGATATCTCATATTAGGCACTAATGACAACAAGCCTATCTACATGCTAGTTTACTTCTCTTGGTATGGACTGGATGTCAAATGCTAAGAAATCCTCCATGAGGTCCCATAATTAATGCTTATAGGATTTCAAATGGTGACTCTTAATTTCACTTAGGCCTCTCACCTATTGTACTATAAGTTCACTATCACCTTTGACTTTGAGGAGATAGATACTCTCTTTATTGCTTCTTGCAAACCATGCAAAAGATCTTCATATTTAGTTTTATTTGAGGTGCAATTGAATTGGATTCTTGTAGTAGAATGATACTTTTGACTTGAAGGTGAAATCAACATGGTTCTCACTCCACTTCCATTATTTGACCTTGATCCGTCAAAGGTCAAAGTCCATATTTATTCTCTTCTTGAGTAGTGTTAGTCAAGAAAGGTATTGCAACACCTTCCTCATGCATACAATACACTCCTGAGTTTAACTCTCTAATGCTGATATATGGATCAAATCAATGGCTATCAGGTACCCACTCATCCAAGTATAGATCTAAGATGCCTTCTTGATGACTATGGGGTTCTTGTTCAATAATCTCTTCAACCTCTTTAAATATGACACAGTTGGTATTTACAAGGTTGGGCATGTAGGGTTCTAGGTGTAACTTGGTAATAGGATCAGATGTTATGGTGACTTTGGTTCTATACTCAGTTATAAAAATAATGTATGACTGATCAAATGATAAATATCCCCCAATCTTAGTAGTAAATTCCCTAGACAAACATAGGGAAAAATATGGAGGTAAGTCTACCACCATTACATCTTGTTTAATGATAAAATTTAGATAGGAGGCTAATGTAATTTGAAAATATTTCAAGATGCCTAATATTTTAGTAGGAGATCCATCTAATTGGATCACACTCTTTTCATTAGGCACATATTTGATCCCAAGCTTGTGTGTTATGGATTTAGGCATCATTAAGGTTGAAGCACTTGACTTAATCATGTAATTATGTACTAAACAATCCCCTATGATGACTGGAAAATAAAATCAAGGAGGTTTAATAAATTTATAAGGATGAATAACATTTTGAGATTGACTTTTGATTAGAACCTGATTGAAAATTAGGCCAAGGGCTCAATCAGGGGCTTGGTTAAGTTGACTATTATTGATGAAAATAGTGTTTACTTCATTAACTACCCTTTGCCCATGAGAGATATTGGAGAGATCTTGTTGGAAAATTTACTTTTTCCCAAGGATATATAAAGCATCATACATGGACATAGTTACATTATTCTTCTTCAAATGATCCATAATATTAAAGGGAAGACTAGTACATATTGACCAAATTTGACCTTGTAGGTCAAATTGGGACCCTTATAGGTAAAAAAAAATATTTTTATATGTTTTAGGGGTATAAAATTATGTCATAGGGTGTATTATAGGTTAGTGTGATTTCATGTTATATTAGCCTTGGTAATTAGTAATTTTAGTCATTATGTCATTTTGAGTCATTTTGAAAGTTAAAATGAGAATTAAATGAGTTGTACAGTCTCCTTGGGAAATGTGAATCTTAAAAAAGGTGATGTTACATCCCATGTGTCCTAAAAAGTCTTTAGTAACTATTATTAACTAAAAAGTGGTAAGTTCTTAAGAAGAAATGATAGTTTCCTTTGAAAATGGAAGAGTTTGGCACTTGTATGACCCAAAATGGAGTGTGACACATGGGATAAGGTCAGGGAATGTCTCTTTAGCTTCCTCAATCTCAATTCCATGTTTGAAATTCTCTAAAAGTGACAATTTTGAGCTAAAACTATTCTACGCCTTCTTCACCCTTCTAGACATATAGAACCAATCTTTAGGTTTGTACTTTGTACGACTAATAGGGGAGGTTTTAGACAAATTATTCCTAGGTGTGTCTTTTACACTCATTTATATTCCATTTTATGTTTGGTTATATAATAATGGTGACCTATACTTTATGAACCATTCCTAAGAAGTTGACTTATCTATTCTATTTACTAATCTATGTACCCTATAGGTTTTTCCTTAGTTTGGATAAGTCTATATAATTCACATGCTAATATTGGTTTTAGATGATGTTGACTCCCTCATAAAATTATTCCCATGATTGGTTTAGTGTGTCAAGGTGTTTGGATATGCAAATCATCTCAAGTTGTAGATAAATGCACCATTCTATGTTATTGGTAGTTTCCCACTACTTCCAATGCCTTCAAGTCTTGGTAAAGGTGACAAAGGATAGTGATGTCTTGTGTCCATGTTTCAAGTGTGGTTTTCTTTCATTATAACTTCATTCCCAAAAGCATCTTCATAGTTTTTAGTCATATACTACACATACACACAGTCTGCCATTGGAGTGTGCACCTACAAGTGTTTGAAAAGGAAAATAATGTTGAAATTAGGATACATTGACTTGATCAAAGCCTTAAAATTTTGGATAGGATCCATTTAACATGTTAAGGAGGTAAAATGGTTGTTCAAGGCCCATGCATCATCAATGGTTCCAACTCACTGTCTGCCTACATACATGAAAATGTTCATCTACAGGTGGTGTTTTCATGGAACTAATAATGTTTAGAAGCATATTTTGAGATGAGTGAGGTTATATTCCATTAAAAGAGTCAATTTTTAATCATTAAAGGATCTCAAAATTCTTTTTAATCTCACGAATCATGTATTTTTCTAGTTTACTAATCCTGACTGCCTGTATGTGAAAATGGCCACTTACAAGTGGCTTAACAGAGGTCTAATGTATCATAGGGGAGTGTTAAAGCATGATAAAACTCTTATTGAAGTATTAAAATGTTTAAGAGACCCTAAAATATATGTTTTTCATGTTAAATGGGTAGGTAAAGAGTGAGAAATCCTTCTAACAGGAAATGATCGAATTCTGGGATTGTTTCCAAAAAAGGTGAAAACAAATTTCTAAGGGCATTTTTTGAATATATTATACAAGGTTAAAAAAAAATTTAAGGCATATAAATAACTAAAAATTTATCCTCTACATGGTAAAAATACTTTAAAAAATTTTAAGGACAAAGGATTAGTGTAAACTGACTGTTGGAAACCTCAAAATTTCCATCTAAACACTAAATTCCTTCGATATTTTCTATAAGATCTAAACATAAAGGGATTTTTTAAACCTAATGTTGTAATAACAAAACATGATTTCATGATCAAGGTTATAGTATATGAAATTAGTACCAATGGGCATAGAAACCATTAGTAATATTTGGTTATTGATTTTTTTGAGACCTATATGCATCTACATGTATCTCTTGCCTAGAAGTGGATATACAGTAGACTGTAAATCCCTACAAGTGAATAGTAGGAGATTAAACATAGAAAATTGTGAATATATAGATTAATATAATCTAAAATTTTATTCCTAAAAGTCTCAGATGGTTCCTATAGTCTATATGACATAATTTTCAGGTAGAAAAACACCTATAGGACCCCACACAGTCAACTATAGTTGACTGTGAGGGGTAGAGAGTAAAGGGAGTGGAATTATTGAGGTGGATATAGATAAAGCATGAAAAAAATAGGTAAAATCACTGAAATATTATAATATAAATTATAAAATAATTTCATTCAACGTTTTCAAATTCTAATCCATCTAAAACCACCTACAGGTGACCCCTCTAAGGCAGAAAACATAGTCACCAAAAGGAAACTAATCACTAGTCATAATAACAGTCCAATCTCAAGGTGTAATAAGAATGAGAAATGGATGAAATGAGTTTTTAAAAACTTAAATAATATATTATTCAATTTTAAAATTCCTAATTCATGAAAATAACACCTATAGGATCTCTAAACAAGCAAGGCACAATTCACATGACAAACCCTACACACAATTTTTCTTAATAGGTATATCTTGGACTTTAACACTTTTTAAGGGTAAAATAATGTGACCATAGGCTCATTTTTTTTATATAATTTCCTAAAAACTTTTAAAATCATCTCCAATATCTAAGTGTTTTCAGATAATAGGGGAAGTGCCCTCTATTTTGTCTCAAACAGAGGGCACTTCCCTAGGTACACAAACTGGTAGTTTTGGAGAAGGGTGATAAAAGGATGATAAGGAGATGTTTGAATATTTATAAAAGGTGTGGGAATATAATTTAAATAAAAAAAACATTAGAAACATCCCATATAATTATTAATCCCATCTTTGAGGTCTAGACCCTCAAACTTACAGGTAGGCCTACTAGGCATGACTAGGCCTAGATTTAAAATGATATTTCACCTTGATTTATAACCTTAGGAAAGAATTATAATGGATTATACCATTAATATGGGGTCACAAAATATTTTTTTTAGCTATTGATATTTAAATAAATCTACAAAAAGGTTAATTTTGGACTGTAAGACAACTCAGGCTTGTGCAAAGTGGAGAAAAGGCTCGATAGACCAAATTTAAGTGCTCACATCTCCTTTGAGGATGTAAATGGATGCCATGGAGTTTAGGTAGGTTAATATGGTCATTTAAAATAATTATTATGATATTTTTTTACATTTCCAATGTTTCATCTTTATGAACAAAGCTTAAGAGTGAAAACTACCTAAAACCCCTGTAAACCCTTAGTCAAGACCTGATGAAGGAAATGAAGATGGTAAGCTACTAAAATGGCATATTTTTCCTATAATTATTATTATATGAGTTATAATACTTAGTTAGTATACCTATCATTAGGATGAGTTGTATGGAATCTATATGGACAGGGTACAAATAGGGTATTTTTGATAATTTTATGCATTTTGTAGGTTACAATGGGTTTCAAGAGATGAAAATCACATGGAATGGAATATTAGGAATTAATATAAATCATAATGTAAATTTAATTCATAAAAACAACTTATAAGTGCCTTAACTAGCTGATTCATCTTAGGTAATCAAAACTGGCATAGTGACCAAGTTAGTGAAAAGGGTGGAAAACTTCAACTAAGCTAATTTTAAGGTGTAAATGATGCCTCTAAAGCCATGGAGGGTTTTTAAAAATTTAATACACTCAATTTTATGTATTTTCATGGGAAAATAAATCCAAATTTGAGGCCAAGTGTGCAAGGTGTGGGAAATAAGAGTTATTTTGACTGCAAATGGTGATAGCTCATTTTGGGAATATTTCAGATGACCAAGATTGCAACCAATGAATTAAAATGAATGTTTGAAAGCATTACCTCTCATTATAATAATCATACCTATCCCAAATAATTTTTTTGACATTAAAACAAGACTAAATCATAAAAGCAATTTTTTGAGCCAAAATGAAAACTTCTACGACACATTTCAAGAGTTTCATGACTTGGGGTGACACTTGTGATTCCTAACATTCCATGGTTCATTTAAAATATTCTTATCATGTATATTTAACTCCTATTCTTAGTTTGACAAGTGTCCTTGTGACATTTGGACTTATCTCTTCTCCTTTGTCTCTCAATTTCTATAAGAGCTATCATATTGGCCTTTGCAATTTAATACCACACCATGTATGGTAAATCCCTACTAGTTTTGACATTGTACTTACCTTCTAAAATAAATTTTAGTTCATGTATAATATTTTCAAAGTGTGTGAAGAGATGTATAGTGAATGGTTAAGAGATATTCATCAATCCTTGGTTTCTCTTAATCTTTCCTTGTTTGATGCAAGTGATTATATGCCTAGTAGGTCATATGAAGTGTTTTTAAGTGTATGGATATGTTATTAAGTGTAAAATTAACCCATAGTACCTAAAAATGATATGCGGTTCCAATTACCTTAGATAGTCTTCATGCATGTCACCTTCACATTGAAATACTGATGTCCGTGCATTATAGGACTCTTACACTAGTGTTATATGCCTTGTATCTTTGTGATAGAGTATGATAGTATTATGGTAAACATATTGGTGTATCACCCCCTATAATAGGTTTAATTTCAAGAAAAATCTAACCCTTTTCCCCATAAATAATTAGTTAGTATAGGTGAAAGCATTTAAAGACGCATTCAAGGAGCTAGCCCTTAATTTTAGAGATTCATCTTACCAAATTGATTACCCACAATAATGAGATGTTTCCATTGTGCCACTTGGATGATGAGAGCTAAGACATTTCTCAAAGGGTGAAAATACAAGTGACAATAATTTTTATCATGCTTGATGAGAATCTTAGTCCAAAAATTTGAAAGATTTTTGGTGTTGTCTTTTAACACATCAGTGTTTGGAGGCATCTATCTAAACATCAATGGTGACTCTAAGATTACATAAGCTGGTCAAGCAGCCTAGGTATCCCTTTTGAATATTGTTTATGATCATTCCTTATTTTCTTTCTTCCTAATAAAGTTCCATGGTTGACTTTGGTGTTGAGTATTATTTTACGTATGTTGGTGAAGTTTATCAATCTTATGACACTCATTATTAGCTTTGGTATGACCCTTATCAACCTATTTATGAGCTTGATACATCTTATGACAAGGTTGGTAAGGATCATATTGGAATTGATAATAATACCATTCAATAATGATATGATGTTGATCAAAAATAATATGAAGACTTATGGCAGCCCTATAACCCTTCATTTCCCTCTCCATATGGACACCATGTTCTTAGACAACCCTATGAGGAAGGCTACCGAGAAACCTATCAAGAAACACCTCTTTATCATTCCCAATATGAACCCTATCATTCATACCATGATACCTATAATCCTCAAGAGTACTCCTATGAGTCTTGTCATATAAAATAAATGATTCCATGGATTACACACAAATATATTATTGGTAAGATGCATCTCCTACTTATGTAGATGCTAGTCCTAATTAATCCAAGAATTCACTTCCTTATGAGCTTACTAGTGCTTTTCTCTTTCCTAAACCCACTCATAAGCCTTCTCTTACCCCTTACACTCCATATTCAATTCATAAATCTTTTACTTCACCTCATATTCCATCTCCTTCACATGAGTGTATCCATTAACCTTCCACCTCACCCCTTCTTGAGGAAGAGCCCATCTTAAGAGAAGTGAGTGAAGAAGAGCAAACTCAATTCATGGATAATAAAGAAGATATCATGAGTGACTATGAGGAATTAATCACCATAGGGACTCCCCTTGGTGAATAAAAGGATAATCCATAAGTTGATGCCTCCATATTTGAAGGGATGTGTGTCCATGAAGCAGACTTCAATGCCTACATTTTTGAGGGGATATATATCCATGAGGAATGTGTCCAAGACTGGAAGAGAGAGGTATTTAAATAAGACTCTATGTCTGATCATGAAGTTGTGGATGACCATCTCAAGCATGAAGTGGAGTGTACTATCAAGGATGAATGTCAAGTCACTCCTCAATAAGTGGCAGTCCTAAGAGAGTCTCATGAGACCAAGGTAAAGTAAATATCTCTTGAAGATGGCATTCATGAGGAAGAATATTTATGACAAAAGTTCAATGTCATATGCAAGGAATTTAATAAGTTTGGTAAAGTTTTTTATTTTCTAAAATATTTCATATCTGATGACAAGTTTTTTGTTGAGTCTAATAAAAATGATTTTGAGTTTTCAATCAAACATAAAGATGAAGGTAATTCTATTGGTTACGAACCTATTATCATGAAGTTGCTTGATTATGCTAGTGTACAAGAAGTTGTAGACATAAATAATGATGTCAGGGAAGATCTTATTGTACTTAAAATATATTTAAGAGATCCATCTAAAGTAAAACCACATTTAGGGATGTGGGAACATAGTGAAGGAAAGCTTGGTGCTTCCAAACATCAAGCACATTGTGTCAAAGAAGAGAGTAAGGCTGAGAGGACTATCATATTTTCAAAATTGCACATCAAGGGCCAAGTACATGATAAGGTTGAGATTGTTTGGATGCAAGAAGAGTTCATTTCCATAGCCAACCTATATGGAGCTACTTGGTTCTCATTGAACATCATGCCAACAAGGTTGGAAAACACCATGAAGAAGATGGAAGCATCAATGTTAAAGGTCAATAGGCTACATGCCTCCCTTATGAGTCATTAATTTATTGACCAAATTTGACCCTAAAGGTAAAATTGGGACCCCTATACATAAAAACTTGATTTTTAGATGTTTTATGGGTCTAACATTATGTCATAGGGTGTATTAGATGTCATTTAGTGTGATTTTAGGTTATATTATCCTTGATCATTAGTCATTTTAGTATTTATGTATTTTTGAGTCAATTTGAGGGTCAAAATGAGCATTAAATGAGTTATACAACCTCCTTAAGAAACGTGAAGGTTCCAAAAGGTGATGTAACATCCCATATATCCTAATAAGTCTTTAGTAACTGTTACTAACTAAAAAGTGGTAGGTTCTTTAGAATAAAGAGTAGTTTCTTTTGAAAAGGGAAGAGTTTGGAACTTATACAACCCATAAGGGAGTGTGACACATGGGATAAGGTTGGAGAATGTATCTTTAGATTCCTCAAGCTTAATTCAATATTGAAATTCTCTAGAAGTGCCAATTTTGAGGTAAAACCATTCTGCTCCTTCTTCAACCTTTTAAACACACATAACCAGTCTTTAGGTTTGTACTTTATATGGCCAATATGGGAATTTTTAGATAATTACTCATGGGGGTGTCTTTTACACTCAATAATATTCCATTTAATGTTTGTTTGTAGAGGAATGGTGACATGTGCTTTATGAACCATTTCTAAGAAGTTGACCTATCTATTTTACTTGCTAATCTATGAACCTTATAGGTTTTTCCTTGGTTTGTACAAGTCCATAGAATTAAATTGATAATATTGGTTCTAGATGATGTTTAAACCCTCCTAAAATTATTCCCATGATTGGTTTAGTGTTTTAAGGTGTTTGAATATGAAAATCATCTCAAGTTGTAAGTATATGCACCATTCTGTGTTGTTAGTAGTTTCCCACCATTTCTAATGCCTTCAGGTCTTGGTAATGGTTTCAAAGGATAGTGATGCATTGTTTCCATGTTTTAAGTTTGGTTTCATTTCATTCTAACTTCATTCCCCAAATCATCTTCATGGTTTGTAATCATATAATACACATACACACAGTCTACCATTGGAGTGTGCACCTACAGGTGCTTAAAAAGGAAAATAAAATTGAAATAAAGATATCTTAACTTGATCAAAGCCTTCACTATTTGGAGAGTATACATGTTAAAATTATAAGGAGGTACAATGGTTTTTCAAGGCCCACAGACCATACATGGTTCCAACTCACTGTCTACCTGCATACATGAAAATGTTCATCTATAGGTGGTGTCTTCATAGAATTAATCATGTTGAGAAGGATATTTTGAGATGAGAAAGGTTATATTCCATGAAAGGATTCAATTTTTAATCATTAAAGGATCTCAAAATTATTTTGAATATCACAAATCATGTATTCTTCCAGTTTACTAATCCTGACTAACTATATGTGCAAATGACCACCTATAGGTGGCTTAACAAAGGTCTGATGTATCATAGGGGAGTGATGAAGCATGATAAAACTATCCTTTAAGTCATAACATGTTTAAGAAACCATATAATTCATGTTTGGAATGTTAAGTGGGTAGGTAAAGAGTGAGAAATCCTTCTAGTAGGAAATGACTGAATTAAGGGACTGTTTCCCAAAAAAGTGAAAATAAAGGTCTAGGGGCATTTTGTGAATATATTATACAAGGTTGAAAAAAGTTTTGATGCATATAAGTGAATAAAACTTGTAGCATCTACATGGGACAAAGAATTTAAAAAGTTTTAAGGATAGATTATTAGTGTAAACTGACTATTGGAGACATCAAAATTTCCATTTAAACACTAAACTCCTTCAATATTATCTACATGATATGAACCTAAAGGTATCTTTTCAACCTAATGTTGCAATACGAAAACATACTTCTATAAGAAATGTTATATACTATGAAAGGAGTACCAATGGGCATAGATACCATCAATAGGAGTTGGTTAGTGATGTTTTGAGCCCTATATGCATCTACATGTATCTCTTGCATGGAAGTGGATGTATAGTAGACTGTAAAGCATTACAAGTAAATAGTAGGATCTTGAACATAGAAACTTGTGAATATGGAGATGGATATCATATAAAATTTTATTCTTAAAAGCATTATATTTTTACTATAGGCTCTATGACATAATTTTGAGGGATAAAGACACCTACAAGACCCCATACAGTCAACTACAGTTAATTGTGAGGGGCAAAAAGTAAATGGAGTGGGCTTATTGAGGTGGATATAGCTAAAGTATGAAAAAAAAAGTTTAAATAAATAATATATGATATTATAAGGTTTAAAATAAGTTAATTCAATGTTTTTAAATTCTAATCCATCTAAAATCACTTACAAGTGTCCCCTCTAAGGCAAAAAACACATGCAACAAAAGGAAACTGATGACTAGTCTTGATAATAATCCAACCTAAAGGCATAATATGAATGAGACATGGATGAAATGATTTTTTGAAAATTTAAATAAAATATTATTCAATTTTACAAGGCCTAATTCATGAAAATAACACATACATGAGCTCTAAATAAGTGAGGCATAGTTCACTTGACAAACCCTACACACATTTTTTCCTAACAGGTTTGTCTTGGATTTTAACACTTTTGAAGGGTAAAATGATGTGAATAGAGGATAATTTTTTGTATATAAGGTACTAAAAAAATTTAAAATCATCTCAAATATCCAATTGGTTTGAGATAATATGGGAAGTGCCCTCTTTTTAATCTCGGATAGAGGGCACTTCCATAGGTGCAGAAACTAGCATTTTTGGAGAAGGGTGATAAAAGGATGACCAATATATATTTGAATATTTTATAAGGTGTGGTAATATAATTAAAATAAAAAAACATGATAAATATCCCATAGAAGGAGGAATACCATCTTGGAGGTCTAGACCCTCAAACTTGTAGGCAAGCCTGCTAAGCATGACTAGGCCTAGATTTCAAATGATAGGTCACCTTCATTTTTAACCTTAGGAAAACATTATAATGGATGAATATGGGGTAAAAATATGTTTTTAATCTATTGAGATGAAAAATAATCCATTAAAATTTCAATTTTGGACTTTAAGATAACTCAGGCTTGTATAAAGTGGAGAAAAGGCTTGATAGACAAACTTTAAGTGCTCACATATCCTTTGAGTATGTGAATGGATAAAAATGGAGTTTATGGACGTTAATAAGGTCATTTAACATCATTAATTTTATATATTTTTTCATTTCCAATGTTTCATCTTTATGAATAAATCTTAAGAGTGAAAACTACTTAAAACCCTTGCAAACCCTTAGTCAAGACCTAATGAAGGAAATGAAGATGGTAATATAGTCAAATGTAATAGTTTTAATATAATTAAAATTGAATTATTTATAACACTCATTCAAGTTCCTTACCATTAGGATGAGATGTATGGAATCTATATGGATATGGTACAAACAAGGTATTTTTGATAGTTTTATGTATTGTGTAGTTTACAAGAGGTTTCAAGAGATTAAAATCACATTGAAGGGAATATTAGGACTTAATATAACTCCCAAAGTAAATTTAATTCCTTATAATAACTCGTAAGTTTATCAACCAATTTCTTCATCTTAGCTAGTCAAAACTGGCATAGTGACCAAGCTAGTGATAAGGGTGGAAAACTTTGAGTAAGCTATTTTTAAGGTGTGACTAATGACTATAATGAATGGAGGGTATTTAAACATGTTATAAACTCAATTTTACATGTTTTCATGGGAAATTTAATACAAATTTGAGGCCAAGTGTGCAATGTGTGGGAAAGAAGAGTTATTTTGATTATAGATGGTGATAACTCATTTTGGGAAGATTCTATATGACTAAGACTACAACAAATGCATGGAGAGGCATGTATGAAATCCTTCCATCTAATTACAATCATCATACCTATCCCTAATATTTTTTAGGATGTTTAAATAGGTCTAACTCATGAAGGTAGTTTTTTGAGTTATAATAAGAACTTCTATGCCACATTTCAAGAGTTTCATGACTTAGGTTGACACTTGTGCTTCCTGACCTTGCATGGTTCATTTCACATCTTATTCTCATGAATATGTAAATAATTTAATCAATTTTAAAAAATTCCTTGTGACCTTTGGACTTATATCTTCTCCTCTCTCTCAAGTTCTATAAGAGCTTCCATTTTGGCCTTTGTAATCTAATACCACAACATGTATGGCAAAGCCCTACTAGTTTTGACATTATACTTGCCTTAGACAATAAATTAAATCTAGTTTGAATTCATATCATATTTTCAAAGTGTGTGAAGAGATGTATAATGAATGGTTAAGAGATATTCATATATCCTCATTTTCTCTCAATCCTTCCATGTTTGATGCAAGTGATTCCATGCCTAACATGTCATATGAGGTGTTGTTAAGTGTATGGATATGTTCTTAAGTGTACAATGAATATTTAGTAACTACAACTGATATATGGTTCCACTTACTTTGGATAGTCTCTATGTATGTCACCTTCACATTGAAATACTAATGTTATTTCCAATCATTTTATCATAACATTGATTCATATAAGCCTCCCCAACATCAAAATGGAGTATCCAATTCAACAAATTTTAATCCAAACCACCCTTTCTTGAGCCTAAAATAACAAAATAAATTACCTCCATCTAAACTCATGAGTTTTGATCCTTCCAAACCTCCTCTAATTTGGTATAATATTGATAAGTTTTGTTGGTGGCATGTTATGATAGGTCATTCTCATGAGAATTTTCATGATCTTAAATGATTATTTCTTACCTTATTTCTTGTTCCACATTTCAATGTTGATACTCTTACATAAAAATTTTATTAGACTATCTTCAAGCCTCGTAATCTCAATCTAAAGAATCATAATCACATCAACCTCACTTACCTAATAATAAATAATAATTACCCCATAGATCCACATTGTCCAATAATGTTGTATAAACCATAGTTTATCCTTCTTCCCACACCAATAAGGAAAGGGTAGCTAATATGAACAAATTCAAATGGGTGGTTGCATCTATCAAACCTCAATCTCTTAGGTCACACAAACCTAAGGAGTACCTAGTTCAACTGCCTACTCTAAAGCACATCATAAATGATCCTCCTTTACCTTATAGACCTCTTCATACCTATCCTACACATCCTATATCAATTTCAACATCCTAAAAATACAACATATGAACACATTTACCTATTATCAACTACACCCATTAGCTCAGTGTAGTTCATTCTAATTGTTAAATTTCACCTCACTCTACATCACATGTTGGGGCAACTTGTGATGCCCATCCACATGTCATTCCAAAATTTTGGGAATATTTAAATTCCCATCCATACATCAAATTACCCATTTTGGCCTCCTATGATGGCCCACTCTTCTTATACATTTCACAATAACAAACAAATTCAAATTCAAAAAACCTTTTGAGACACATAGGCTTGTATTTCACATGCTCATCTTTGATATAGACGTTAGCATAGATTTTGCTTGTTATTTTTGTCTCTATTTATTTGGTTTTTTTCCATTTTATTTCATTTAGTATCATTTTACCTAAACCATTGTTTCCTTTTTGGTTCTTTCGTATTTTCACATCATTTTTAGCACCATTGTTTTCTTTTTGGTTTATTAATTTTATTTCATTTTTCATTCAACATTTGTTTCCTTTCCAATTCTTTGGTATGACTTTAATTGTTATGATTTATTAAATTTTAATCATTTATACCTTAGTATATTTTTTATTCTTACATTTCACCTATTTTATTATGACCATTTACTTTATCCCTCTTTTGAGATGACTATTACTTTCATTGGTGCTTCTGCTAGATCCCTTATAGGTTAGTATGGATTCTCTAGTGACATAACTCTCATATCACAGTCCCATACTTTTTAGAGTACTATGTTACCTCCTTGTGATCATATATGATAATATCCATCATTGTATCACTTATTACATGTATGGATCTCTAATGATCCCCATATTTCCCTTATTTCATTTCATTTAAGGCACACATAGGCTAGTTTTGAGATTACACACTTAATTATGGGCAAGTCTAAGAGTATTTATACATCATGGTATTTAGGTCATTTTCTCTAGTGAAAAAGTGTAAACTCTCTTATGTTCATCTCATATTTCATTCATGAGTGTTTCTCTAAATCTATATGGAGGAGGAATAAAAAATCCAAAAGAGTTAAAATCTAAATCATAAAAGAAACAAAAGGAAAAAATTCAAAAGTCAAAAACCACACCAAAAGATGTGATACTTATTTGGTATATCACCTATTCTTGTCGAATCTCAAACTCCATAGTTAGCCTCATGATAGATCCAAGGTCTGTTAGGGTGTGGTAGGAAAGTAGACTGGGGTAGGAGGTCTCATTATATCATATATTATCTAGTTCCACCTACTTTCTCACACAAGTATCCAATTTTCACTTTAGACTAATAACTCTATAAGGGTCCTAAGGAATGGGAAACACATTATGGGTAGGTAGGTCCATTTTAATTTCATGCATATAGCTTTTATGGGATGATTTATTTACTTCAGTTTTTATCCCAAACTTTATGTTCATTACTCAGAGTTTCCTAAGTCCCTAACATTAATAGTTCTTAGCTTTACTCACTTATATAGTGTGTCTCATTATTTATAAGGATGTTCACATCACCGTGGGTGCCTCACATTCCTTATTTACATCATATTATTCCCATCATCCCCTTGTTGTATATTTATTTTATCTAATCACATCTACCTTATTACACCTCTTAGTTTATAGTATATGAGTTTCATTATAGTAACTCGATAGGACCAGGTTTTCCTCACAAACATCCCTTCACTATATACTTTCCATACCATCTCACTGTCATACTAATCATGTCACTAGGTGGTTGTGCTTTCTTACATCATATTTTATAACAAACACTAAGTTTGAATTGTTATCCTTTAGATTTTTTGATTTTCATCTATCCATCATGTTATTGTTTGATTTTTTTGGAATTCACTTATCTTACGTAGGACATTTGACATGCTTAATTGCTTTCTTCATGATTTATTTGAGATGTTTGTCTTAAATTTTTTATTTACATTCTAATTTTTAATCATCTATGTTTGATTCAACATGCTTATCTTACATGAGATTACATTTCACTTGATTACAT